>JARFIW010001762.1:0-232542 GCA_036346225.1 Platerodrilus igneus | reverse complement strand
CTGAATCACATACGAAAATGTACCCAGCTTTCCCAGGATTCTTTGAAAGGAAGTTCTTTTAAATCAAGTTGTAACGCTGTCCTTTGGCTGACTTTCGGATTTTCTAAGATTTGCTCAAAAACACGTTCATGGTTATTGTTGTTGTTAACTGTCCTGGGACGCCCGAGTTTCCTTTTCGTTGGCACAATACACTACCTGTATTTCTAAACTTTTCAATAACCTTCAAAATTACAGCATTACTTGGAGAACGTTTATTAAACCTTTGTGGAATTGATCAGACACGTATAGCAAACTTGCACCATTACGTCGCCGATTCCGTATGAACGAAAATAATGCTCTACCAGAAACACTTTCTCCTCTGTACTTAACACCATTTTTAACAATTAGGCCCTACTAATTACTTGTTTGAGGTTTACTTGACAGGTCTATACTAGCTAACTTGAGTGTGACAGCGCACGCATAAAAACACCGCCAACTTAGTTTCAGTACTGTTTATTTCGGGCAATACTGTATAAAAAGAAAAAGGGGAATTGAGCGCCACTGTATCTATAGGGACGATAACACTAGAAATTCATTACTCCTATGAGAAGATACAGAAACTCATGGGATATAAGCACCATAAAAAACTTACAACCTACTGAACTAATGCATCTGGAAACCTCTGGAACATACTTACAACCTCTTCAATCTCGAAGACCCTGGAAGAAAAAATACACAACAAACTTTCTATTAAAAAGACACTGTTTGTGCTTTCTAATAAAAAGGCATATTAATAATTACAGGTGGATAATGTTAAGATTACCACACCAAAGATATTTGAATCAAAAATGAATACCTAGAACAAATCAGTTGTAGCATATCAGTGTTTTTTAAAGTACTTCAGCGTACGTCTAATTTTATTATTCAAAAAACTTATTTTCTTTATAGAAAGTTATAAAAATTAATTGTGCATGGAATAAAAAACTTGAGTCCAAAAATGAAATTTAATATAGTTTCTCTCTTTTCGTTTTTTTTAAATATGATTACAAAAATGAAATAATAAAATTGGAGTCTTTACAAATCTGTCTTGACACAACAAGACCTTAAGTTTAATAATATTTTATATCAAGTTTCTGATACCAAATACTCAGATCTGTTTATTGGCTTACATATGTTTCACATTGAGTTTAATTTATTTCTAAAAAAAATTGAATCACGTGTAGCTAACTTGGGTAAATAACATTTCAACCTATTCAAGCATAATGAGCTTATTAAAATTTGACATCTGCAAGGAATTTTCTAGAACACAGGAAATGGACTTTAGAATCTCATCATTTTAACATGTGAATGTTCCGCGTATCTTGCAAAATTATTGTAATAGCATTTCGTAACAATAATCCTTCCACGTTGTTCTTTATGCACAAAATTTAGGATAACTAAGCAATTTTCGACTACAATTTATGTGAGCACACTCAAGGTCTCACAAACATAACAAAAGAAAGGTTTGATACCTGTTTTTAATAAAGCTGTGTCCCCTAGTTATCAAACAGCGATGCACGTCTTCTAGAATCTGCTTACTACGTGGTTGTAACAAAACACCAAACAACAGCTGTAGTTTCTTAACAAACGAACATTGTCCCAATCTCTTTATACGTATATCTAGTTAATTCATGTGTACTTCAAATGTATGTTACTTCATGCGCTAAATAAATAAAGATATTTTATAAATTATTTGAATAATGCGGTCTTACCGTTAACAAATACCGACTCGAACCATTTCAAGAAGAAGCGTGATCAAGCGCCTTGCCGGAGTCACAGGAATGAATCCACTGTGCCCCAAGACGACCAGCCCTCCTGTCTCTACTTCGGCACGCCTATTCTGAGGCCCCACTTATGAAGAATCTGGGAGCCCATCTGTAAATGATGCAGTCTAAACTACATTCTCAAATACAAATGGCTGCCTGGTTATTCATTCCGAGCAAGTACGGAATCGCTTATCTGCGTAGCGCATCACCGCGTGACCGTATTCAAGCAAGCGCTATCCTAATTTTAACGACTGAAGGGGTATAATCCGCCTGTAAGTTAGGCAACACAAAAGACTAGTTCCCTTTTAAATATGTTTTTCGAGCGTATATTATTATTAAATATTTCTGAGTAAAGCATTTAAGTTAATTAAACGGACATGATTTCCTGTTCCATTGTGGAATTGTTTCTTTCAGATATAACAGTATCAAATACGAGAATTAAATACCACAGACTAAAATTGTACAGATGTGATTCTTGCAAAAATAGTGCTACAGAATATATATTCGTTACACCACATGTTATTAATTCTTGTATTTCTTCAACAAAGTATTGTAAATAGTCATTATTAGATTCCGGTTTACCAGGGTCATTAAATATTCCCACCATAAACACTTCTGGTTGATTTTCACTAATGTTAACACTGCCCAAAATCGGCCAGAAGTTAGACCCACCACTAGTACTTATATGAGTTCCGTCTATATTAAATGAAAACTTTATTGATTCTAAATTTATTTGTAAAATGTTCAGTCGCTTTTTATTAAAATATGTGTTTAAAAAATTTTTGATGCCCAAATGAACATAGTAGCCATTACTTACTTGCACAACATTAACTTTGCGTGGCGTTTGTAACAGAGTTTTGGAATCTGTGGGGAGCTCCGAATGATGAGCATTGTGAACCAAAATTTTTAATAACTTAAACAGCGGTATTAATTCAATATTACCCTGGATAGCCCATTTTCGAGCTTTTCTACAAAACTTGTGTTCGCAAATATTGTGTTATTAACTTGCAAACAGCTTATATTTTCACTATCAGAATTACTGAAGTGATGTTTATCAGATGCTGAGTAGACCATATTGGTTTCGATAGATTTGGATGCATTCTTATCAGAAGGTTGTGTTGAGTAAGCTGCAAGTTATAAATTTTACAAAATTCATTATAAACTAAAATTTGACATACTTTCGTCTATTGCATCTATTGAACTACGTAAAGGTGGTAGTTCTATACGACACTCATTGTTATATTAATAATACGTTGTCGTCTTCTAGTATAGTGGTACCCCAAAATATCATTAACTTTATGGCGACGAAACCAGTGATTTTTTTTTTGTTTGGGCATTTTGATTTTTTCCAAATGTAAAATTATTCAATAATAATATAAGTAATATTATATAATTGAAAAATTGGGTTATATAAAAAATGTGCTCAATTTCATCCGATGTACATCATAGATATGTTCATTTAAAAATAAAGCCAAATAAAGCTTCGCAACGTAAAATGTATTCAACGCCTGGACAGATCAGTGGTAAGATGCAGGTCTACCAATCCAGAGGTCGGTGGTTCAAACCCCATAAAAGTGCTGGTAAAGTATTTGTGTTTGCTTTGAAAATTCGATAGATTACAAATCACAGAGTTGTTAAAGTGGTAACGTAATATATAAACAATGTCATTGTGAAATAAAAAAATTACAAAACATAGTTTTTGTTTTTGAAAAATTAACTTTTTACTGTATAGCATCTAAACTCCGTCGATATCGATAGCTAGACAGGATCTTTATAATATCTTTTCAATAACTTTACTAATTAGATACCGTTTACATACAGTTTAGATATAAAAAGTGCATTACATCTTTATAGCGATGATACCCTACCTTTACTATAGTGCTATAGAATATATCCATTATGCCTCCATACTAAACATAGCCACCTGTATTCAATAGGTATGCTATATCTAACTATTCTATACCTGCAGACTAAAGATAAACTGTATAGATTATAGAATCTAATAAAGATGCAATATAGTCTCTGTATTGTGTGGTTATAAGGGTAGCAAACCTTTACATAACGTTATTTGACAATGCACTACCTAGACGTATTACTTAATTGAAATATCGAAATTTTTATTCACAAACGTCAACTGTATCATCAAGTAGTAAGATCGCAATATTGTGGGTTTTACTTTTTGACTTTTCTATTTAAGGAAACATAAATATTTTTTTAGTTTACTTCGAAGAAGTAAGCTGTTTTTTACCCTCAAAATTTTGAAAATCTTTTTTTTTGTTTCTTGACGAATTGGGCTATTTAAAATTGAATATTATTCGTGACAATTATAGAATTACAGCGTCTGAGCTCTAGAAAATTCTCTGCGTGGTAAAATACAATTTTATTGTCTTGTATAATAAATAAAATGTTAATAATTTCATTTTAACAGTTTCTATTTAGCATCTTTTTTTGGAATTTGTAGATCCTACTGATGTGCGATATCTAATTGCTGACACACAAGCATTTGCTGAAGCTATTATAAATAATGCTAATACTGTAGATACTGTAGTATCGAATTTGCAGTTATAAGAAACTCATGTAGAGTTATTCGAAAATAAACAGGATTATACTATTGTGGAGAATTTATCATCTTCAACACCGATTCAACAATATAAAGATAGAATCTAGCAATCTATAAGGTGTGGATAATAAACTTATTGTAGGAGTACCTGATACTTTAATTTTATGACCGACAATTGTATCAGCGACATATGGTGTCAACTTGTCAAACCATAATAGAGGTAAATGTTTAAGTTTTCGATGACGTTAATATTTTACAAAGAAACCTGACATGATGAAAATTTTGAGTGTAAGGATTTTAACATTTCTCACATGTCCAACAGCTACTCACGATAAAAATAGATAGCTTTTACATAAGAAAATTGTTAAAACCTTAATACTTAAAATTTTTGTCATTGGCCACAGTTTTTCAGCAAGTGCCAAGTGCATACTTACAACATATTTATTGTTTTTAACATTGTATGACATTTTTAAGCAAAATTTTGTTTAGAATTTGTCACAAGTTGTGCAGAATTTAAGATGTACAAATTGGCTAGCTTCATATGAACATAATAGTGAAAGTAGGGATGGTCTCGGGTTCGGGCTTTCGGGCCGGCCCGGCCCGAGCCCGGCCCGATTTCAGGCTCGAATCCGGGCCGGGCCGTTGACTACTTTATTCGGGCCGGGCCGGGCCAAACGATTCGGGCCGGCCCGAACTTTTCGGGCCGAAAAACGCACGAGTAGATACTCCGCCGTTCTTTCACTTCTATCTCACATTGTGTAAGTAAACGTTCTTAATTATTTTTTCACATAGTCTCTTCATGAACCCATTAATAAGCAGTTTTTCGTCTTGTTTAATGTAAAGGAGACGTGATATTATAATTCACTTCTTATCCCGAATATTTTTTCTAGTTCTATTTAATGTTCCTCATGTTGTACTTTAAGCAAGTTAAAAATGCCCAGCAACATCAAACTAGGCGATTTATTCATAATTCAAAAGTTTTCACTTCAAATTTCAATCATGCGCTGAATGTCGTAATTTTCAATCGCGTGTATAGATTATGTCTACCGCCTATAACACTAGAGAGTCATTGCAACGTTCATTTTTCCAATTTTTTAATAAAGTTATCTCTTATTTGACATTTACACATGCGCAATTAACACACCTTTAGTGTTTGTACTTTACTAAAATACAGGGCAGCTTTGTTTTATTTAAATACAGAGGGGGGGGATGATTTTATTTAAGGCGCCTTAATTTTGACATATACCAAATGCCTAACGTACAAACTTACATATAGTTGTCAGCTTTCTGTATAAATATTGTGAAATTAAATGACTTTTTGTAGTGTTGTTTCCGTAATTAAATTTAGAGATATAATGTCCAAGGTTATAACACGAAAAATATATAAAATGTCAACGCTCTAAATATGAGAATGCTGTTTTGTAATGCTTTTACTAGAAGTAAGGTGTAAAAATCCTTTTGAAAACAAATATGCTATAATGCTTAGGAAAAAGTAAAAAACAGTATCTTGAAGTAAACTCGAAGAGTATTTCGTGTAATAAAAGAGGAAAGAAATAGATTAAGTTCTGAATTAGCTTAGGAGTCTATTATGTCTAAATTCATGGGGAGGAACAAAGCATTTATTTAAAACTAATTAAATTATTTGTCTAATATGTATAATTAAATCAGTATAATGTGTTGGTTTAATCTTGTCATAATAATAATATGTGTTAATAAATTTGAATTATAAGATTTTTAATTTACCTATACCATAATACATAGGTGCAAACTAATTTATTTAACTCCGTTACGATATGTCAATTTTTAAATGCATTTTGACGTTATGAAACGTCACATGTTTTATAACTGTCAGTCACTACATCACTAGTGATGTAATGAACTTTTATGTAACTTAAACCTTAGCCTTTATTTAGGAAACAATATCTAAATCAGAATAACTCGTTTTCAGCGTAATTTGGAATCCAAAATTTAGCACTGACAATAGGTATTTACTGAATATCAACTCATAGCAACGCTCAGGTAAAGCGATTTAACGGAATTTTTACATTTGGAACCGCACAATCCTTTCGTTATATTTTAAAGCGGACTTAGATAAAATATTGTACTTAACACGTTATGGACCCTTAATTTAATTTGACTCGTAAAATTTGCAAAATTCGCTCACCGCGTTCGTTCGTTTTGCAAATATTAAATTCCTCAAATACAATTAGTCTTTTCATAACTGATTACGTAAATATCTATTAAATAACTAATTAGCGTGCGTAAAGGTTTATTTCTCTGAATATTAAAAGTAGTCTCTATTTCTCTAAAGCAATTTAAAGGTCCAAAAACAGTATGTGTTTTTGTTGTTCTTACAGGTAAATATCCTTCGGTATACAAATAACTCTGCAGGCGTTCTTTCGCGTTGGTTGAGCCAAAAACTATCCCGGTCGTTATCCTATTATACCTAATTCCACGAACGTAAAAGTGAACACTGGAATTCTGTGTAGATTAGTTACTACTACTTCTATTATTATGGTTGACTTTTAATCCAACAGTTAGTTACTAAAGTACGAAAATCTTACTATTTTATCCCAGTACACTTATACAATACAAAAATCTCTTAAGAATTCTCGCGAGGAAATTACAAGAAAGGATTAATTACTTCTTATTAAGTAAAATACATATGACTAAAAATTTTCGCACCTGCTTTAAGATTTTTCAGGTGTTGAATAGTAAATAGAAAAACTGAGTTTATAAGACTCTGAGCTCTGAAATAGTGTAGGAAATTGAACTATGTAGTACTAGAGCAGCCTAATATTTTCAGGAATTTTTAAGAATACTGTTGGTGTTTTAAATATATCATTTCCATAGCAACGTGTGATGTAAAGCCACTATATAAACATCTAAATTCTAGCAATAGCTTAATCAGTTAAGTGAAAAAATTGTGTAATAAAACCATGCAAACAGTTGTACCTTGACCACGAAATTATTTTAGCGACATAGAAATTATATTGCTTCCGTCGCAAGTGATCTATGCGATAAACTCTTTCTCGGTACGCTAAAAAGCAATTTTGCGGCCTTGATATACAAATAACTATTTAAACGCTACCACGTAGTATATATTAATTAGTGTTAGATTCTTTATACTGCTGCATGTATTTTAAAATAACGATTTCAATAAAACTTTCGAAAACAGTATGTTAATCGTCTATTCGTAGACTATAGTTATAGAAGACACTTCTAGGGTACTTGAAATTTTGAATTTCATACTTTGAATACTTTGATGGGAAGGAGAGGAGGCTAAACAGACATTAATTATTTTCTAAATACAACAATGTTTTTAGAGTTTTCTGATCACCCTTCTTGGGGTAGGCTAGATCATTTAGGGGGTTGGGGTGGTAAGCCCCCTAAGTCCTCACCCCCTAGCTACGTGCTTGATTATTACTTAACTTATTGTTGAATAGTATAATTTGGCTGCAGATAAAGTTTTCTATTTACTGCGGAAAAATGTATAATAATGCCATTATCTAACTCATGCCGTAAAAAAAGGATAAAGTAAATAAAATTTTATTGGTAATCATTTTTTTAAAAACTTTTCAACCTAAAACAATTACTTCATTTTACTTCTATTTCATCAGATAGTATGTATTTCTAAAGAATTAGGTATCCTCTACATACCACAATTTGAAAATCCAACTTTTTTTAAGGAAACATTCAGTATATTATTTGACTGTCAGGTTCCTTAAGTTCTAATAACACTAGGTACCAATTTTCAATTGCTTGAGATATTAACCGATGGAGTTTGGTAGAGTATATACTGTGACCTATAAACAATTTATTTAATTTTTAGCAATCAGTAATTCACCAAAAGTATTAAATCTTGAACTGTGGCAAATAAAAATTTAAACGAACTAGAACAAAGACAATCAAATTATAGATCAAACTTCAATTCAATTCAAAAGTTTCAGTTTCTCAAAGTATAAAAAGGCTATAAAAATCCGTCTGCAACAATTTCATAAACATTGAAAATTGCTAAACATTTTGTACCTTTGTTACATATTTCTAGGATTTTTTAAAGAATCAAAAATCAAATAAAATTCCACAAGTATCTTGATAGTAACTCAAAATCATTATACTCTTAAATTAAACAAAAGAGTGATAGTTACTTGTTGAACACTACTGAAAAAAATATCTTCTCATTCACTGAATAAAGTCGGCCGGCCCGAAATTTCGGCCGCGGCCGGGCCGCCAGTTTTATTTCGGGCCGGGCCTCGGGCCGGGGCGGTCACTTTTAATAAGCCCGGCCCGGCCCAAGTCCATCCCTAAGTGAAAGCATATGCAGCTTTTAAAATGTGACAATATTAGGTTATTCTCATAATTACAATACATATATTTCAAATTCAAATTTGTATAAAAAGCGCGCACTATAATTCATATAATGCATTTGAATATTGTCCATGCTTATATCAACGAAATTTAGACATATTTATCCTTATCTATGTCGATGATATGGCAATTCTTGCCAAAAATACCATGTTTCTTGAGCTTATTATAGAAAGCTTAAGCATAGAATTCGAATGCCTGAACTTAGAACCAATTAGAAACTTTTTTGGTGTTGAATTCGAGAGAATTGGTAATAAGATTTTATTACACCAAAAAACCTATATAGAAAAGTTAGCTAATAAATTCAAAATATACAAAGAAAAGCTCGTGCATATACCTTTAAACCCTGGAGTAAAGATCAGAAATTTGAATTATAACAAACCAGAGTGTTCTCATCCCTTTAAAGAATTAATTGGCAGCTTATTGTATGTTGCATCTAGAACAAGAATAGATATTTGTTTTGCTACAATCCAGTTGGCTGAATTTGTCTCAAATGCAAACGACAATGTTTTGCAATTATTATTAAATTTGTTAAAATATCTTTATTCAACAAGACCTTTGTCAATCGACTTATCAAAAATCAGAAAGGGCAAAATTAAAATATTTAGCGAAGAAGCATCATTTGGTACATCGCTGAATATAAGAACTGAGTTATAATATCACGTCCCCTTTACACTAAACTGATTATTAATGGGTTCATGAAGACACTACATGAAAATATAATTAAGAACGTTTACTTACTCAATGTGAGATAGAAGTGAAAGGACGGTGGAGTATCCACTCATACATTTTTCGACCCAAAAAATTCGGGCCGGCCCGAATCATTTGGCCCGGCCCGAATCATTTGGCCCGGCCCGGCCCAAAAAAATATAGGCCCGGCCCGGGCCCGGCACGAATAAAGTAGTCAACAGCCCAGCCCGGATTCGAACCCGACTCGGACCCGGTAAGTATGATTAACAGGATCAAAAAGTACATTAAACTTGGTGGCGATTACTTAAAAAAATTTAAATAATCAAATAAAAAGGCATTTACTGCCACTTTACTTACACACCTTCCAATCCATCTATGCAATAACGCAAATGTGCTTTATAAACGGCTAAATTGTATCAACAAACTTAGAAACTCGTATAAGATTTGAAGTATTGTGTGTTTTGACTAACTCATACTTCTAAACAAGAGAGAATTCATCCGTATTGAACTGTGCTTATGTATTGAACGGCAATTTATTACATTTTTTATTACAGAATTGTGATTCGAAAATACCCACTCTATTCGTTACGAAATATACAATATTCCAACAGGCTTTCGTCTTTCATACACTAAAGGGAAGCATTTCATAATACTTTCACATATTACACAAAAAGATTCGGTACAAAGAATTCCGATATTTAGTTTCCGCTTCAAATCATACTATTGCTGAATTGCAACTGAACGGTATCTGTCTTTCTAAAGAACGAAACGTCTAAAAAATTTAATAAGTGACGAGTTCAGGCGTCAAATTCTAAACAGACCATTAATCTTGGAGAATTGTTAGTGAAGGCAACTGTAAAAATGTTATTCATTTCTATAGCCGCAAAAACACAAAGAGAATAATAGATCCGTTAGAACCAGCTGTTATATAAGTAATATACTTATAGCGTTAGATAAACAAAGCTTAGAAAATTTCTTTCCTGAAACCGTAATTTTCAATCCTGTGTGTCGAACACGGGTGGAAAGTTTGCTAGAAATATTTTGGACGTTGCGAGTTACAAATTAAATTTCATAGCGTACAGAACGCTAGATGAATAAGGACCAGTTACTGCAGCATCAGCTTATAGCCGTTGCAAGCATCGTGCCTTGAAGGTTTTTTGGTGTATAAATAATGCTAATTAATCATCGTTGATTGCGCAACTTCTGGAGTTCCGCTTTCTAAATTGTGTGAGCTGAGTTTATTCAATTTTTACGTTTAAGCGCCCACATGCTGCGGCTTTGTGATATATCGCTAACTTAAGGTTAAGAATTCTTGATGTGTATTGACGAATCTCTTAAGGTGAAATGGAAAAACTACGCTCTGCCTTGGATGTGTGTCTATTTTATAATATTAATAATAATGACACACATGACATAGCATTAAAGTACAACGTGATCGAGTATAAAAAGTAAACCCTATTTAGTTGCAAATATTCCAAAAGGCAAAACTTAGGCGCGGTGTCCTGCTTAAAGACCTACTCTAAGAAAAACTTCATTATACATACTTATAAGTCAAACCAGCCGAACCCTTTTGTAATCTGACAACAAACAAGACTTTTGATCCTTAATTTATCTAATTTTGGAGCGATTTATCTTCCAGACTCTATTTATATAGAGGTTGAAATTAGTTTTAGGGCACCTCGCGCTTAATTATTGAACTAAAAGCTTTGGATTACGTAATTGCTTTATAAAATAAGCTTTTTAAAAGTAGATTTTCTTATAGTATTCGAACTTATTGGCGCTCTATCCTTAAGGGTTAGGATTTTTTTAAATCTTTATGGATATCACTATACCTGGCTGCAAAGAAATTTCAATTGTCGGGTTTGCCGACGAAGCCATTCACCACAACATCATTGTCTGCCATCTACCGCTGAAATCAACTTCCGACGTCTTGTTTCCAACGAGAATTGCACCGAACAGGTCTTCTTGCTTAGACCTCCTAGACATCTCTAAATTAAAATTACGAATTCTATATATAAGAGTCCTAAGTGACACATATTTTATGAATTCTGTGAAAGATCTCCCACGGAAAAATGATTTAAATAATGCACAAGAAAATCTGATTAGTTCTTTAAGTTAACTAACTTCTTTGAAAATGGCTAACAATCCCTAAATTAATATTATCAAGGCATTGATCCTTTTGTACGTAAGGTAGTCAAAAATTCTCATATTTTATTCAGCAATGCAAATCAAGAAGGATCACATTTGCTACAGTAAAATACACGGGTCAGGCAAAAACCGAAAGTAAAGTAAAAAGTAAGGACTAGCAGGAATCACGATAATGTATAAAAAGATAAATGAAACTTAGAGGTGCTATGCTAACTACGAAAGCGGACAGTGGATTGGTTCACATAGACAAAGAAAGGACATGGCCATCGAATTTTTTCATTGATAATAAACACAATCAAATTTCTATTTAAAAAACAATTACTTTCCACAGACAATGTTTAATAATTAATGTACGAAGTGCGCATCTCGTATTGTAACATGTAAAAAAATGTAACAGTAATGAACAAAAAGGTAGAGCGTATGATTTCTTTTAAACAAACGTTTTTAGTTAAACACATTACATTTAGAGAAATTTCTAGTAAGCAACTTAAAGTAACAGGAGACACCAGTGAAGCTAGTTTCAAAGCGGGTTTTTGTATACTTGCTCCGCCCGTCGGAGTAATGTGATTTGTGTTTCTTTTTGGTGCATGGGTTACGCAACAACGTCAAACACTGATAAGTAATAATCTCTTGATATAAAAAAACAAGATAACATACCTTTAGGAGACGCGATACTTATCTTGCACATAAATCATTTGATGTGAAACAGCAAAACATCTTGATCCCGTTCACCGAGGAATCGTCACCGCGGTAACCAGTATCGTTAATGCTGCAACCATAACTGAACCAGCAGGCCTATGCAAATAAGCTAAAACAAAATTTGTTTTAGCCATTAATAACTATGTAAGAAACCTGCCAATGCACAGAGGATATAAGCTTATCCATGGAAGCATGCATCGCTCTCAAATTTACAGCATCAGGAACGCAGACAATACGTCTTAGTCCGAAATGTAGAATAGAAGTCACCCCAACTTAGGAAATCGATTTAGAGTATTAGGATACCACATGTCGAAGAACACTTGTAGAGTATTTGTAACGCTGTTGGAGTTTCCTAAATTATTTCGTATTCGTAAAATCTTCTTTATTTTCAATAAGATTATTTACTTTCAAAAATGCTCTATTATTATTTCTTAGAGCATATCAATGTTCAATTCTATTAAATAGTCTGTCCTACAGGCAGGAAGATAACCTTGAGCACGTGCAGCGCTCACCTGCCTTCGTTTTAATAGATAAACAACAGAGTTTTGCTTCAACTTTCCTAGTTTACAGACGTATTCGCGCGGGCTGTTGTTATTCTATATGCTAAAACGCTGTTCTAAATTATTTCTAGTGTGCAAAATTGTAATGAATCGTTCCTATCGTAATAGTTATTGATTAACTGAAATACGAGGCGATTATTATGCGTAATAATTTCTATTCTCTCAACACAGGTGCGTGTCTTTTCCGGATGCATGTAAATTTCTTACTATCGTCCAAGTTATTGATTCTTTCGGTTATAATAGTAAATAATAACCATTTTTCTTAATCTGGTATCACGACAAGTTATCTCGTGCTTGCGTGGTATTAATGCAATGACCCTTTCCATTGACGTATCATACAAAATACGTTAGTGAACTTGATACGCGGCATATGTATTATGAATTCTAATAGTGTGATTAAAGTATTATGTTTATACAAGTTCGAATAATTCAGAAATTTAATATACTGTAAATTGTGCTTTTCGCTGTATTTCTAATTCTTATTGACGTTATAATATAGGATCCTCTTACTACACGGTGTACGATTAATTGTTTAATTTACTTACTCCATAAAGTTCACCAGATTATCGTTGTGAGTTGTTATATGGCAATAGTGTTCATTTCGTACTTCTCGGTCCTTCGTTATCTTCGCATTTCTTCCACTAGTGTCCCCTCGACGATTACAGTTCACTGCTCCTGGAGGTGGAACTTCAGGGTGCCTACTTGCTCCACCTTCCCTGAGTTACCCGCTCATATAGTGGTCCTTCAGAGACGGATTTCCTGGATATTCCTGGAAGCCAGCCTTTCTATTGGAAAGAAGACACTAGTTCCTGAACACACATTGTCAAGTTCGCCTAGATTTCTGGAAGATTCCTGGAAACTCAACAAGCAGCGATTAATTGGGTGAGCTTATTCCATTTTACTTGTCTTATCTCTTAAACTGTTGTGCAAAAGTGCATGATTTTTCTATAAACATTAATGTCTAAAAATTCAATATGAGCTTAGAAAATTTAAAAGTCTAGAGCCTCGGTCAAAGGCTCCTTTACACGAATAGAATCGTGGTTCGCTCAAAGTGCGGACACTTGTAACACACCACTCGAATTTGAAATCAGATTGCAACGGGTGCATTCTTTGTTTAATTCATACGAAAAGTTCAAGATGAAATAGAAATTCTCTGTTCGGAAGAAGTTCTTGACGTAGAAGACAGGTCCGTCATAGAAGACAAATATTTCTCTCTTGCAAGCAATCTTACTCAATGTATTGCCAATTTAAGAAGAAAGCAAACGGAAGCCATTGAAAATCAAGATGATAGTTTTCAATCCTCTTTAAGTAATCCTCAATCAACGGCAGTCAAGTTGCCGGAAATCAAAATTCAAACTTTTCGGGAGATATAAAAGAATTTGAATCCTTTTATCAACTTTTCGATGCTCGTATAATAAAAATTCTCAATTATCAAACATTCAGCGCTTAGTATATCTTAAAAGTTATTTAAAAATGAACCTTTGCATTTAATTGACTCCTTGCCAATTACAAATGAAAATTTCCATATCGCTTTAAATATTTTGAAAAGTAGATTTGAAAACAAATTTGTTATAGTCAATTCTCATTTATCAGCAATGTTAGAATCTCCAATCATGACAAAATGTAAGTCAAGTTCACTGCGTGAATTGCAGCTACCATTCAGAAAATATTCAATCTCTCAAAATTTAAATTTTTCTTACGAAGATTTATGGAATATTATTTTAATATTTCTTTTCAAAAAGTTGATTTCAATACAAAACGTGCTTATGAAATGGAAAGAGATCATTCTATAATTCCCAATTTGGAAAATTTTATAAAATTCTTAGAAAAAGGAGTTCTGTCTTAGAAAATATTGATGTTGCAAGTCCCAAATTGCAAAGAAAATCAATTTCTGTTTATCACTCTGCTCCAGTTGCCAATCACGAAAATTCCAACAAGTTCTTAAGTGTTCCTTTTGCAAAAAGCAGGTCATAGAATCTACACCTGTATTTCCTTCAAAAATCTAAGATATCAAGAAAAAATTGACTACGTTAAATCGAATAAGTTGTGCTTTAACTGCTTAGGCAAGCACAATATTGCAAATTGTTCTTCTACCCAAAAATGTTTTTTTTGTTCTAAATCGCATAATTCTTTGTTACACATAGACAAAGGATTGGGCGATCAATCTCTTCCGATTACAAGTTCTAGTTATAAAAGTAACTTCTCTCCTAAATCTAATTTCCAAAATAAAAATTTACAAACAAACAAGAAAGTTCCGAGTTCGCAAAATGATGATTCCTTCGCACAACAAGAAAATGCTTGTGCACCAATTTCTAAAGACGATGCTCAGCATATGTCTAATTTGATTACCCATTCAGCCCATTCGGTAAAATATTGCCATGTCCTCCTAGCTACAGCCAAAGTAACTCTCTGCTCTAAATACGGAGAAATTATTTCGGCCAAGCTGTTGTTTGATACTGGTAGTCAAAACTCATTTATCACACAAAATTAGCTGATCAACTACCCTGTAAAACTCACAATACAACTATGAATATTTCTGGCATCAACGAAAGCTCTACTATCGCCGATAAATTGGTGAATATTAAAATATTCTCTAACAAAGATCTAAGTAAATCCTTCAAAATAACTTGTGCTGTTTTACCTAATATAACATGCAAGCTTCCTCAAACTCAGATAATGAATGACAAAATAGAAATTCCTAAAATATTTTCTTAGCTGACGACGAATATCACATGCCGTCAGAAATTGACATTTTGATAGGTCTAGATTGCTACTATGATATAATTCTTGAAAATATCATTAAACTAGGTAAAATCTTCCTGTTTTACAAGAGTCCCACTTGGGATGGATTGTAGCAGGTACAGTCTCAAAAACTACACTAATTCTAATATGTCTCTGTCTGAAAACGAAAATTCAGATAAGTCAAAATTTTCCTTTCTTGCGACTTCAAAAGTTGATTGTTTTCTAAAAATTCTGGGAAATGGAAGACATTTCCGAAATATCTATTCCTTCTGAAGAACACCAATTATCCGAACACATTTTTACTTCTACAACAAAATATTAGAAAACGGCAGATTTCAGGTAGATATTCCACTAAAATCTTCGCCAGAGCCTAGCAAGCTCGGTGATTCCTTTACCATTGCTAAAAACGCTTTTTGAGTTTAGAAAAAGGTTCCAAACAAATAGTACTTTATTTCATGAATATAAAAATTTCCTGCAAGAGTATGTCTCTCTGGACATGCTAAATATGTTCCTTAATATTGCAAAACTGCAAATTAGAAAATAAATATTTCATTCCTCATTTGTGTGTTATTCGTGAATGTAGCACATCTACTAAACTACGCGTTGTGTATGACGCAAGTTGTAAAACTTCTTCTGGTTACTCCTTAAATGACATCTCTTAAGGGTTACCAAGTTCATCCGGATTTATTCGACATTCTTTGTAGATTTAGAATGTTCCTTTGTCTTCACCACTGACATACAGAAAATGTTTAGACAAATTTTAATCAATCCCGAACAAACGTTCTTACAAAATATCCTCTGGCGTGAAAACCCTGAGGATGATCTGAAATGTATTCAGTTAGACACTGTTACCTACGGCACTAACAGTGCCCCTTTCTCGCATCTCGAGTGCTTAAAGAAATAGCATCTTTGAGTAAAATGAATTTCCACTTGCTTCGGAAGCAATTTCTTCTCAATTTTATATGGATGACGGTTTGTGTGGTGCGCAAAATTTAGACATTCTTTTCAAACTTCACACTGAGTTAAACGCCGTTCTGAACAAGCATGGGTTTGAACTTCACAAATATTGTTCCAATTCCAAAACTTTTCTAAAAATATCGCTAAAAATCCGATTCTTTGGACTACGACATTAATTTGCAAGATGCTCCAAATAAAGTTTTAGGGCTAAATGGAACCCTATTTCTGATTCTCTTTACATTTCCACAACAGAAAATAAGCAAATCTTCCCACTTACCAAAAGAAAAATTCTGTCAGCAATAGCCCAGTGCTATGACCCTCTTGGGTTAATAAATCCTGTTATAGTAAAGGGTAAAATATTAATACAAAAGTTGTGGATTCTTAAACTGGACTGGGACACAATTATCTCAGATTCAAAATGCTCGACGAATTTAACAATTTCTACAAAATCTTTCATTACTGAAGGAACAAAACATTCCAAGGTTCTATTTCTTAAATAAAACCATTTCAAAAACTGAACTTCATGGTTTTGCTGATGCAAGCTTAGCCGCATACGGTGGCTGTGTGTATTTACGTGCTATATATGCAGACGGCACCATTTCCTCTGTTAATTTCTTCCAAGTCAAGGGTAGCTCCTGTTAAAACAATTACACTTCCTAGACTTGAGCTTTGTGCTATGCTCCTTCTTTCAAAACTCGTAAGATTACTATTAAAATTTTCAAAAATAAAATAAATTTTGACTCGGTAAATTTGTGGACTGACTCATTAATAGCCTTAGCCTGGTGTAAAAGTCACGCCAGCAGATGGTCTATTTTGTTTCACATCGTGTTTCTCAAATACAAGAAACAACTTCTGATTTTAAGTGGCGACACGTAAAATCGTCCGAAAATGCAGCCGATCCTTTATCACGAGGCTTGTCTGTCCGCGAGATTCTTAGTAATGATTCGTGGTGGCAAGGTCCTAAGTTTTTGTTAAATCCTTGTCTAGATCTAACAGTAGATCAATCTCTAATTACCTTAGAATTGCCTGAAGAAAGAAAATCGCATCTTGTGACTCACAATGATTCACAACTCCTAACTTACATTGAAGAAACTTTCTTGCGTTTTTCTAATTTCTCTCGTTTGTTACGCACCTATGCGTACATATTTCGTTTTATTGATATTGCCAAAGGCAATCGAATCTCCGGTGCCCTAACACCTCAAGAACTAGAGGTATCATTACAGTTCATTATTAAACAAACACAAAATAAATATTTCTCAAAAGAACTGTCGGAACTCTCAAAAAATAAGCAACTGTCAAATAAACAGTTGCATTCTTTGTCTCCCTTTTTAGATTCCATTGGACTTCTACGAGTTGGCGGTCGTCTAGGAAACGCTAACATTTCTTATCAACAAAAACATCCATTACTAATGCCTTCCAAAATCAAATAACCAAATTGATTCTTATGTATGAGCATAAGCGTTTAGGACACGCAGGTGCTCAAACAACCCTATCAAACGTTCGGCTGAGATTTTGGCCACTTAATGGTTTACGAGAAACCAAAAGGCTAATTCGAAATTGTATTACTTGTTTCAGATTTAGCAATCAGTTTTCTAAACAAATAATGGCAGACCTCCCTCAAGACAGAGTCAATGTTGCGAGGCCCTTTCATAAATCGGTGTCGACTTCGGTGGCCCTTTCTCTTAAAATCTTCTGGGCTGCGTAAAGCTCCCAAAATAAAAGCCTATATAGCAATATTTGTTTGTATGGCTACAAAGGCTGTACACATCGAAGTAGTTACAAGTCTATCTACTGAATCCTTTTATCTACATTAAAAGATTTATTTCGCGACGTGGAAATCCGTCAACAATCTATAGCGATCACGCTACAAATTTCTCAGGTGCAAAAAACCAACTCAAAAATCTTTATGATTTTTTCAAAAATAAAAATAATTCTCTGATTATTTCTAATTTTCTTTCTCAAAATGAAACCTCATGGAAATTTATCCCTCCAAAATCCCCTCATTGGGGTGGTATATGGGAATCCGCCATAAAAGGTGCGAAACACCATATGAAAAGAATCATAGGTAACCAAAGTTTCACCTATGAAGAATTTCTAACAATATTATGTCAAATAGAGGCTATAATGAACTCTAGACCTCTAAGTCCCTTATCTAATGATGCTTCTGATTTGAACTGTTTAACCCCTGGACATTTCCTAATTGGTTCTGCATTAACTTCTTATCCAGAAAAAGATGTCTCAAATATTTCTGAAAATAGACTCTCATTCTATCAAAAGATATCACAGATTCAGCAAATCTTTTGGAAACGTTGGTCTGTAGAGTATCTCAATCGTTTGCAAAATAAACCAAAATGGTTTGAAGAAAAGAAAACTTAAAGGAAAATGACCTAGTGTTAGTCAAAGAAGATGACACCTCCTCTTCAATGGGTTCTCGCCCGTGTCTTAGAGACAATTCCTGGCTGCGACGGAAAAGTTCGTGCTGTCAAAATTCATACAACAACTGGCGACTACATAAGACCAATAACTAAATTGTGTCTTTTGCCAAATCAAATTCATTCTTCAAGTCAAGATTCGACTCGTGATCCCTGATCCGGCTCGAATGAACAAAACATTTTTCTTCTTTCTTCCTCCTTCGTTGCTCTCCTTTCTGTTCTGGTTTCTTTTTTTGTTGAAGCGTTGCTTCAACGCGGGGGAGTATGTTGGAGTTTCCTAAATTATTTCGTATTCGTAAAATCTTCTTTATTTTCAATAAGATTATTTACTTTCAAAAATGCTCTATTATTATTTCTTAGAGCATATCAATGTTCAATTCTATTAAATAGTCTGTCCTACAGGCAGGAAGATAACCTTGAGCACGTGCAGCGCTCACCTGCCTTCGTTTTAATAGATAAACAACAGAGTTTTGCTTCAACTTTCCTAGTTTACAGACGTATTCGCGCGGGCTGTTGTTATTCTATATGCTAAAACGCTGTTCTAAATTATTTCTAGTGTGCAAAATTGTAATGAATCGTTCCTATCGTAATAGTTATTGACTAACTGAAATACGAGGCGATTATTATGCGTAATAATTTCTATTCTCTCAACACAGGTGCGTGTCTTTTCCGGATGCATGTAAATTTCTTACTATCGTCCAAGTTATTGATTCTTTCGGTTATAATAGTAAATAATAACCATTTTTCTTAATCTGGTATCACGACAAGTTATCTCGTGCTTGCGTGGTATTAATGCAATGACCCTTTCCATTGACGTATCATACAAAATACGTTAGTGAACTTGATACGCGGCATATGTATTATGAATTCCTAATAGTGTGATTAAAGTATTATGTTTATACAAGTTCGAATAATTCAGAAATTTAATATACTGTAAATTGTGCTTTTCGCTGTATTTCTAATTCTTATTGACGTTATAATATAGGATCCTCTTACTACACGGTGTACGATTAATTGTTTAATTTACTTACTCCATAAAGTTCACCAGATTATCGTTGTGAGTTGTTATATGGCAATAGTGTTCATTTCGTACTTCTCGGTCCTTCGTTATCTTCGCATTTCTTCCACTAGTGTCCCCCTCGACGATTACAGTTCACTGCTCCGGGAGGTGGAACTTCAGGGGTGCCTACTTCGCTCCACCTTCCCTGAGTTACCCGCTCAAACGCATATATAAATAAAGAAACCGGCAGATTCGAATTCAATTGCCTTCGATAATCATACATGTAGAAAATCTATTCTATACAAACTTGTGGCACTACTTTTAATAAAGCGAGTATATCCTTTCAGCAAGCAAAGATTGTTGATAACCGAATACATATGCGTTGTTATATCAAACAGTAGGGATAGATTGAGGTACTTTGACTTAAACTAAATATACTAATAACATTCTACAGGTTGCTGAACAAGAACTTATCTCTATTATATTAGGATGAGTTTTATGCGAAAAAATCGAGTTATTAAATTATAATGTGTGATCAGGGGCGTTTCCTATAACAGCTAGTTGAATAAAATATCGCAATGGAAGTGTAAGAATATTTGAAAAAGTCGTAAATCAAAAGAAAATATTTAGAAATGTATAACTGAAAGTAACACATCTGTTACAATCAGTGTGGTTCCTTGAAATTTTGGCAGATAATCCTATTGTTATAATAATTTATTCGGAAGGCCCTAAGACTCGAAAAAGAGTTAGTTCGTTTATGTCCTTGCTAAAGGAAGATTCACGCAGCATGTAACATACATATACACTGCCGAATTGTATGTGATTTGGCATGCATTACGGGACGTTGAATCTGTAATAAATCGTAAATAATAATATGCACAGACTCACTAAACGCAACCAAAACAAGTAGTAACGCGTTCGTTATCAATTCAATTCCCGGCAACATCATTGTGCTCAAATGAGATATTGAAAAAACATTGTTCCTATCTTGTATCCTAGCCTTGTAGGAACCCGTGGTAATCAAGTAGCTGATTTTTTAGCGTAGACGCTCTAAACAATACCCCAAAGATTGCAGAAACAACAACTGTACAAGTCCTGAAAAAGTTTCTTACTCACACCCCATATTTTAAATGGCAAAAATGTTTAGATTCTGTTGCAAATTTTTGTATAGCAATCTCCTCAAACGGGCAACACTTTCCAGAAAACAGCAGGTCGTTTTAACAAGACTGGGAATTGGACACACTAATATGGCATCTTTGTCATTACTACACGAAAACAAAGGACATATGTGTTTAACCTGTAATTAAATTTTAAATGTTTGTTACATACTCATGTCATCTCCAAGTTATGATCAGAAACGACATCTCTTGAGACTGAAACCGACCATACCTTCGAGTTTTCTAAAGAAAAAAATGGGAATTTTATTTAATGTATACTTTTAGATAGTCCTATTCGATTTGTTCATAAATCTTGAAGTTTCGAGAATGAGTAACTAAGAAAATCTGAAATTAAGTTTTATATTTCTTTTAATATTCTTCTCCAGAGAGCAAGTTGCAGGATTGGATGTAATGTTACTAGCAGCCAAAAGGCCGTGCTAATTAAAAAAAAAAATCTGTATAACAAGAAGCTGCATTTCTAATACGTTAATTTTTGAAGCATACTACTTGAATTTAACAGAAGCCACTAAAGACATTTTGTTAAACATAAAGTTGCAGTACTCGAGAAAAGGTAATATGGGCATTTTAAATCCCCAAAGTAGCATGAAGCTTGTTTTCAGAAAACTACTGAGGTGTACGATTATGGAAAAATCAAGGGTAAGACTACACTTTATACATAAAAGTTGCTCAACATACGCGCGGTAGATTTACTAAAACCATGCCACTTATTTACACCTTATTAAAATGAAAAGAATGTACATTATGGATCACGAACTCTAACTCTTAAGCAACCATTTAGTTTATTACGTTTACTTAGCACAAGTAATCACGGAGGCAACCGCAAAAAAGTTCAACGCTCGATCAGAAAAAGCTTGCAATCTAAGTCCGTAAATTTATATACGTTTCAATTGTTTCAGATAATTCTAACACATGCCAGAATTATGCACACCACATTTTCTGGATTTCCTACTGTACCTTAAATAACTTTTAAATGTAAAAGTTTTATACCCGTTATTCAAAATTCGACAGAAACGTGTAGCGCCGCTGTGAACCATCAATCACGTTTCTTTACCAGCGCGCGAGTTATAGCATCCCCCATCTATTATACATATAAAACTAATATCTTTATTAGGAAATATTAGGAAACGTTAGGACAGTGCAACAATGTCATAAAAGACAAATTGCAACATTTTATTACAATTTATTATGATGATTTCAGTTCCCACGAGTGAAAACGCTACAAAGTAGCACAAGGATAAGTGACACTGCAGATGTCAGGTCACAGACGGTCGTAGGATGTCACGTACCGAGATTACGCAGAATAAGCCTGCAACATTGTAATTATGAATAGCTTTTAAGATAGCAACTATGTATTATGAAGTGTAAGCGGACATAGGTCCGCAGGTTACCACAGAATTGTAAAGAGGTAGGGAGATTATAAAAAGGCCGGGAGCTCCGCTCCCAGTCAGTTCATCAACGTTCAGCTTTCACATTGCAGTCCGTCGGTAACTCACTTGTACAATTAAGTATTAACTATTCGACTTAGAATAAATTAATTCAAGATTGTAATTGTTCAAATCTGTAAAACAAATAAATGTGTTAAGGACCAAAGAAGTCTTTTTAAAAAGGACCGCTCGAAGCCACGAACCTTAACTGGCGCAGCCGGACGGATGTCAAAAGGGCACTAGCGAATCCAACTTCGAGGAACTGGTGGTCCGGGAATTTCAATTCCGATTTTGGCAGAACAAAAACAAAAGTTGGAGGAGAAACACGCATCGTTCAAGTCCAGCAGTTGAAGGAGAAACAAGCATAGTTCGAATTCAACAAAAGAAAAAAAATTGGAGGCGATACAAGCATAGATAAAATCCAAGAAGCCAAAAGAAAAACAGAAACAAAGAAAACAAATCAATGAAAGCAACAAAGCAACTACTGTAAGTTCATTTTCCTAAACCAATTGAAATTTATTTTATTATTTACAAAGACAATTGATATTTGCTAGTTTATGAATTTATTTATGTATATGTTGACTATTGTTACAAATATTTTATGCCATTTTTTGAAAATAATCGACTTAGCAATTGCTAGAGATTATCTTCAAGCCTTTATTGAAATTTTATTATTGTTGTAACAATTTTATTTTTGAATTCATAATTCGCTTCATTTAAGGTACGACAATAGTTAAATACCTTTATTAAGTAAAGTCATAATACATTTTACAATTAAAATATTACATTGTAACAGTATCTTGACTCGTTAGTCTAGTTGTTTTGGATGGCGGTGTATTTCACACCCAGTCGCAAGCGCGTAGAGAAGAATGACAAACCCCCCCTTTGGGATCCCCCCATCGTACGAGAGCACGAGATAGGCACTCGGCCATAAGTAATAGAGGCAGCAGCATGTTTAAGTGAACAATGGCCAGTGACCTGCGGGTCGGTTTGATTAAGTGAAACATTTTCTGAATAACGGTTGGTAATGTATACTCGTTATTATAGTATGTAATTTGAAAATTTGTTTAGCGCAAACCAAGATTAGACGACGAAACACTACAACATTTAGGCGATGAGAAGTTAAACAATAATAACTTAGAACTGCGAATCAACGTTTAGAAACCACTTCAATTTAACACATGCTTTTAGAGGATGGAAAGCAGATCTAATTAACAGGAGATCGTTTGTTGGTCCGAGCCAAGATACTACCTTGTTAGGATGTAACCAGTTAATTTCGCATGACGATGCACATCCTATTTCAGCCTATGAAAGCAGTTTTGTTTGGTTCGTAGTAATTTTAAGAAATTCAATTGTGTTCCACTCAGGAAACACGCTATTTTATTTTGATACGTATAAATACGATTTTGTTGTTCACTTTATCTGTTGCTAAGCTGGATTTCCCAGCGCCAAACTTAAAATTCACTGTTTATTTTGTCAGAACAACACGTTGCTTCACTATAAAATAACATGTGTAATTACGTCATTTGTTTGTTTGAGATATACTGCTGACACTTGTATTTATGAAAGCAGATGCTTAGTATTTTATTACTACCAACTTTGAAAACGAGAATATCTTTATGAACATTTTCATTTTAAACTGAAATTAGCACATGTAACTTAACGAGAATATTTTGTATTTTAATTTTGACAATGTAATAGACCTAATCAGATCTGAATGGGTTAAAAACTATTAATGTAACAAGTACACTTTGTTGTAATATTCTTGATCTAGAAACAGATTGATAAACCCTATCTTAAATTTCCAAACTACTACAAGTAATTATTTAATTTTGTTGCATTCAATTTTATTTAAAGTTAAAGGAATTCTTTCTAGTAAATTATTAAGCTAAGTTTAAAGTTTTTTATTTTGATCAAGTGTGATCAAACCTAGCAACCCAAAAAGGCAATAAGAGTTGAATTTTGATGCCACCCTTATGTAAAAAATATTCTTTTTATTTTTTTTAGGCATATTTGAGGGACACAAACAGTGTTCCCGTTTTCTATGCTGACTTAATTATTATTCTTTCTTACAGGAACAGCGTCTTATTCTGTTAAGACAGGTTTTTGTCACCGAAGGCGATCATTTTTTCTTTGTGTCTCCACGTCCGCCCTTAGAAATATGCTATGCTTTTAACATGAATCAATCTGGACTTGGTGGCGCCTATTTGTTTTAGTTTGAGGTGACCCCCAAAAGATTTCGACTTACCCCCATTGCTCATAGCTCTACCCAAGGAATAGACCCTAGTTACGTCGGAAGACTTCGTTTTACTGACACCAAATGTGGGGCTGGTGTTTTAGTAGTTCTAGTAAGTTTGTTTCACTAGCACACTCGTGGGTTTAGTGCTTCAGAAGTAAAACCGTTTCACTAGCGTCCATGCGTGAGGCTAGCGGAACCAGTTAGAGAGAAAAAATAGTTACACTGGCACCCACGTGTAAGGCTTGCTGAGCCCATTAGAAAAAAAAAATTCGCTACACTGGCGCCCAACGTGGGGCAACAGTTACACTGGCGCCGGCAACGTTTGGGGCTTCGAAATTTATTTGTTCATAATTTGATTAGCTTCGAAATTTGTTTGTTCATAATTTGATTAGCTTCGAAATTTGTTTGTTCATAATTTGATTTACCTCGAAATTTGTTAGTTCAAGATTTAATGTGCCTCGAAATCAGTTTGCCCATAATTTAATTTGCTTTGAAATTTGTTAGTTCAAAATCTATTTTGCACTGGAATTTGGTTATTCAAAAATTATTTTACTTCGAATTTGTTTTTTCAAAAATTATTTTGCTTCGAATTTGTTTATTCAAAAATAATTTTACTTTGAAATTGTTTGTTCAAAATTTATTTTTGCTATGAAATTTGTTTGTTCGAAAATCATTTTGCTTTGTGTTTATTCAAAAATTATTGTGCTTCGAAATTGTTTATTCAAAATTTATTTCACTTCGAATTTGTTTGTTCGGAAATTGCTTCGCTTCAAAATTTGTTTGCTCAAGGTTTATTTGACATTAGGATTTGTTGTTTAAGAGTTAGGTTGAAACGTTAAATCCCATTTAGTAATTAGGTAACTTAGTCGAATTTATTTTTAACTTTCATTCCGTTTAGACTCAATATAAGTTTTTTGATATTGTTTTGGTAAAATTTATTTTTCCTATGCACTTTTTGACTTTTACCTTTGGTTGCCCAGATTTGTTTTGATAATTTTTGTAGGATTTAGATCATTTGGATTTATAGGTTTGATTCCATTAGGCTTTTGTAATCATGTCGGAGGGATTCCGAATTGTTTGTCTACTTAAAGAGGAACTGGAGTAGTGAGTGAGAAACCAGTCTTGGAGAAAAGGAAAATTTTAGGAAGACTGTTAGCTAAAGAAGCTGATAAGCCTGGAGTTTGATTTGTTTGAGTCAATAAAGAACATTTTTGTCCAAATTTGATGATAAGGCCAGAGATTCTATTTTGATGGTACATTGGAGTGAGCTGTCGTCGTGTCATTTGAGATTTGCCCTTGTGCATAAGCACGTTTTTGATTTTGTTAGCAGATTTTTGTTTAGATCAGCATTGCAACGCAATTTAGTCTAGGCGGAACTTGTCGTCGTGGTTGGTCGCTCAGCGGTATGTCAGTCCAGACGAGACTCAGGAAGGGTTGGTCGCTCGGCATTGCGTAAGTCTAGACGAGACTCGAGGTGAGTTAGGCGCTCTAGAAATTTTTTTTGCATCATATTTTTTTGAGTTGATGTAAATTTTGGTATTGTTAGTCTAGGTGAGACTCTTAGAGAGTTTGTCACTCTAGCATATTTAGGCGTTGTGAAGCATTGTATTTGTTTCGACAGTTCGGTTGGTAGTAGAGAGAGAGTGTACCTGAACACTGATTTTTTGTTAGCTATCGTCGTGATTAGTTTTTTATTGATGATTCATAAGCAGGAAAATGACTTTTGGTTGTTGGTGATTGGTTCTCGAAGTATTCGATTTTACAACCTTTGCGTAGTGCTACGGCACATTTGATTGAGAAGTTTTGGAGGAAAAGTATTTTTGTCTACGGAGTACCACAATTTGTTATTTGGGATAATGGTCCACAATTAATTGGTCGTGTTTTTAAAGCTTTGTGTGCAAAGTACGAAATTTAAAAGATTTGGTATAATGCTGTTTATGCTCCTCAATGCAATTTTGTGGAAAGAATCAATAAGACAGTTGGTACTGCAATCGTTCTTACGTAGAAGAACATGATACGTGGGATAATGAAATATCAAAATTCAGTACGCAATTAATTCAGCAAAACATGAGTCCACCAACTATTCTCCAAATTTTTTAGTCTTTGGACGTCAGGTACACTTAAGTGGAAAAGCTCATAGTGAGAATTTTAAACCTGGTGAGGATGTTGATGTCGTCTCCAGTAGTAGACCTTCTTATGTTTTGGATCGTCAACTTTTGTTTGATATTTTGGAAATGTCCGTGAAAATTTGCATGTAGCTTATCAACGTTCGAGTAAACGCTACAATCTTAGAAGAAGAGACATTTCGTTCCAAGTCGGAGAAAGTGTTTGGAGAGCTAATAAGGTACTCTCGAGTGCTGGTGATAAATTCTCCGCTAAGTTAGCTCCAAAGTTCGTTATGAGTAAAGTTCGGAAAAAACATTCCAATTTAGTGTATGAGTTAGAGAACGAAATGGAACAAGAGCCGGGAAATGGCACGTAAAGACTTGAAACCCGTTGAAGTAGCGTGTCCAAGTGAAAATGATGATCCTGACGATTAGTTCCGGTCTGGTCATCTCTTTGATGTTAAGTAATACAGTAGTGGTTTGCTTTGTTTTGTTCCGATTTTTGATTTAGTGTCGTTTCACTAATTTTGAGTATTTTGTTTGATAAATGGAACAAGTGGTTAAGGATTTTGTAGGTTTTGTAGGGTTGAGGTGCGCATTGATGTGCACGCTGGTCGTTTTGTTCGCGCGTTATTCGGAAATGTGTTTAGAAGATGTCGATGACAGATATCTTTTAGATGTAGAAGTAGGTGGGCTAGGTAAAGTTGTTAGTCCTGATTTCTACATATCGAGGTAGAGAGAAGATTAAGTTATTCTTTCCCTCGTTTTGACCGTTCGAAATTTTTTGTTTGAGTAGGTCAAAATGGTGAGCCTCACCATTTGGTCCATCACTGATGGGACCTGTTGTTTGGAAATTAGTGATAGGATAATCAGTAGGGTGTAGGAGATTACAGCCCTATCTGGTTCAATTTTGTATTTGAATTTGTTAAGTGACCTTATGGTTAGGTTACCTTAGTTTTGATTATCTCTTTGCGATAAAGTGATAATATTTTGTATTTGAATTTGTTAAGTGACCTTATGGTTAGGTTACCTTAGTTTTGATTATCTCTTTGCGATATAGTGATGATTTTTTGTATTTGAAATTTGTGCGCAACCTATTGGTTGGGTTAATTTTGTTTTGATTATCACTTTGTGATAATAGTGTTTGAAATTTAGGCCTATTAGTAGGGTCTTCCTTTTGATTGTCACTTTATAGTGATAATATTTTGAATGGTTATGCTGTTTTGAAGTAGTAGCATTCTTTTTTTTGTAGATAGAGCTAATAGAGCTCCAGGAAGTGAAGTTTTTTTTGTGGAAGTTGTGACAAATTGTGAAATGTTTGGTTACAGTTAGTAGATACTAGCCTTGGAAGAATAAGAACCTCTAGTTGAAGGATTATTCTGAGTTTGATTTTGATCAATTTTTTCCGTGGAGTGTTAGACTTTCTAATTTGACCCCTCCCAATTTTGACTAATACCGATTGCGACTCCCCGATTTTGTCTCCCGATGGACGTCAGGTACACGTAGTTACCAACACACTCGAATTGTAAATATTTGTCTCCCTCGTTTGAATTAATTCGTAAAAATTGCTTTGATAGTTAGGAAGGTAGAAAAGGCTAGTATATTTAAAAAAAAAATTTTTTTGTATTTGTTATACTAAATTCCTTGAAAAAAAATTTTTTTCTTTTAGGAAAGGGGTAGTGTAACAATTTTATTTTCGAATTCATAATTCGCTTCATTTAAGGTACGGCAATAGTTAAATACCTTTATTAAGTAAAGTCATAATACATTTTACAATTAAAATATTACATTGTAACAGTATCTTGACTCGTTAGTCTAGTTGTTTTGGATGGCGGTGTATTTCACACCCAGTCGCAAGCGCGTAGAGAGGAATGACACCCCCCTTTGGGATCCTCCCATCGTACGAGAGCACGAGATAGGCACTCGGCCATAAGTAATAGAGGCAGCAGCATGTTTAAGAGAACAATGGCCAGTGACCTGCCGGTCGGTTTGATTAAGTGAAACATTTTCTGAATAACGGTTGGTAATGTATACTCGTTATTATAGTATGTAATTTGAAAATTTGTTTAGCGCAAACCAAGATTAGACGACGAAACACTACAACATTTAGGCGATGAGAAGTTAAACAATAACAACTTAAAACTGTGAATCAACGTTTAGAAACCACTTCAATTTAACACATGCTTTTAGAGGATGGAAAGCAGATCTAATTAACAGGAGATCGTTTGTTGGTCCGAGCCAAGATACTACCTTGTTAGGATGTAAGCAGTTAATTCCGCATGACGATGCACATCCTATTTCAGCCTATGAAAGCAGTTTTGTTTGGTTCGTAGTAATTTTAAGAAATTCAATTGTGTTCCACTCAGGAAACACGCTATTTTATTTTGATACGTATAAATACGATTTTGTTGTTCACTTTATCTGTTGCTAAGCTGGATTTCCCAGCGCCAAACTTAAAATTCACTGTTTATTTTGTCAGAACAACGCGTTGCTTCACTATAAAATAACATGTGTAATTACGTCATTTGTTTGTTTGAGATATACTGCTGACACTTGTATTTATGAAAGCAGATGCTTAGTATTTTATTACTACCAACTTTGAAAACGAGAATATCTTTATGAACATTTTCATTTTAAACTGAAATTAGCACATGTAACTTAACGAGAATATTTTGTATTTTAATTTTGACAATGTAATAGACCTAATCAGATCTGAATGGGTTAAAAACTATTAATGTAACAAGTACACTTTGTTGTAATATTCTTGATCTAAAAACAGATTGATAAACCTTATCTTAAATTTCCAAACTACTACAAGTAATTATTTAATTTTGTTGCATTCAATTTTATTTAAAGTTAAAGGAATTCTTTCTAGTAAATTATTAAGCTAAGTTTAAAGTTTTTTATTTTGATCAAGTGTGATCAAACCTAGCAACCCAAAAAGGCAATAAGAGTTGAATTTTGATGCCACCCTTATGTAGAAAATATTCTTTTTATCTTTTTTAGGCATATTTGAGGGACACAAACAGTGTTCCCATTTTCTATGTTGACTTAATTATTATTCTTTCTTACAGGAACAGCGTCTTATTCTGTTAAGACAGGTTTTTGTCACCGAAGGCGATCCTTTTTTCTTTGGGTCTCCACGTCCGCCCTTAGAAATATGCTATGCTTTTAACATGAATCAATCTGGACTTGGTGGCGCCTATTTGTTTTAGTTTGAGTGTGACACCCCAAAAGATTTCGACTTACCCCCCCATTGCTCATAGCTCTACCCAAGGAATAGACCCCTAGTTACGTCGGAAGACTTCGTTTTACTGACACCAAATGTGGGGCTGGTGTTTTAGTAGTTCTAGTAAGTTTGTTTCACTAGCACACTCGTGGGTTTAGTGCTTCAGAAGTAAAACCGTTTCACTAGCGCCCATGCGTGAGGCTAGCGGAACCAGTTAGAGAGAAAAAATAGTTACACTGGCACCCAAGTGTGAGGCTTGCTGAGCCCATTAGAAAAAAAAAATGCGCTACATTGTTTTACTTGTATATATGAAAAATTTACAAAAAACTTGAGACAACGAAAAATTCTGAGACTAAGAACTGAGAAATATTATTCTGAAACAAAAACTAGAGACAATTATTAAAAAAGTCGCAAAGCGCATGAGACTAGATCACGTTTTAACTAACGTAAGAAAAATTCTTAGAAACAAAACCAAACTTCTTAAGGTTGCGGAATTAAATCTTAACTGGCGCGAAAAAATTTTTAAAACCTCTAATTCAACAACCTTAACTGACACAAGCAATTTTTAGAATTTTTGAATTAAATCTTAACTTAACTAACGCAAGAAATTTTAGAACTTCTAATTCTACAATCTCAACTAACACAAGAAATAAAAACTTCCAATCCCCCCAATAAAAGAATTAACTGACGCACAAAAATAATTTAAATACACCAAGAAAAAAACGCGAGAGCAAAACCACGAGCAATTAAAAAACCAAAACCTTATAACACCACGATTCAAACTCAAATACCATCTATAAATAGACAAATCGCATTCTATTATTAAAAACTACATCTTAATACAAGAAATAACTAAGCGCGAATTCAAATTGAACGTAATACCTCATCGCCTCATCAAAGTGAATGAAACTAACCTTGAATAAATACGCATAAACAACTAATTATAAATCACAGTACAAAAGATATTTAAATACATCGCGAAACCTTTTATCATTGTGAAATTAAAAGCAACATAATATTACGATCGGAAACTTTATTAAAGTATCAACTAAAACTACTCAGGAAGGATAAATAATTACGGTACTGAAACGCAAATTACAACCGAATTCAAACGTGAAAACATTTCAATAAATTAAAGACGCACAAATTGTATTGTATAAAATCACTGCGAGCACTAAATTACACCCACGGTAAAAATAAAAATAACTTATAATAGAGACGCTAACGCAACTAACTAATTGATAACATTGTAAGCATTGCAGACCCCTTACAATCGCATAAACCAACAAGATAATTATTACGCACCTAAATAAAATCGACATAATAAAAAAATTAGAGAAGTAATAACTGACGCAAATAACGCAAAACATTCACACCCGATAAATTACCACAAAAAATAACCCAGCCTATTGAACCTTCAGAAATTAAAATTAAAAAATCGGCAAATCAAAAGTAAACTCAACCAAACTAATACCAAGCGTAAAACTCATTAAATACTACCGAAAACCACAAAATAAATCCAAAATTTTTCAAAAAAAAAAAAAATTTTTTTTACTTTTTGAAATTACCCAAATATTACCCCAGCCTAGATGACCAATGAAATGAAGCTGTACCTCGAAATGATACCACAATTTAACGGAAATAACTCATGCTTACTCATCAATTACATTTGGGCTTCCGAAATATTCTTAAAAACCTTTTATAAGCCATGCGATAACGAAAGGAACATTTTGCTTATCCGCCTCATTACCAGTAAACTAACCGGAAGGACACTAACGTTAATAGCCAGTCGCGAAGACGTAGACGAGTGGGACGAATTTAAGCGAATATTAATTGCATATTTCGGCAATCAACGGAACTTAAAATGTTTAGTGAGGGATTTAACCAGCCTGAGAATGGAACACATCCAGTCACCCTATCAATTTGGAATGAGATGCCAAGATGTAAGAAGTTTAATCTTGACAAAACTCAAAATCGAAGAGACCGACCCAAACGTGAGACTTTTAAAAACGAAAATGTATGACGAGATGGCATTAGATACCCATCTAAATGCACTACCAGAAAGACTTTCAGATAAAATTAGATTTCAACATCCCCAAAACTTAGAAGAAGCAATGAATATGATAATCGAAGAAGAAAACGTAATGTACTATAGAAACCGACTATATAACCCCAACGCGAATAAAAGCTACACGCCAATGAAAACTATACAACCCGCAAGACAAATAAATCCACAACAAAAATTTAACCCATTCAATGCACAAACAAACCAAACGCGAACAAATAATCCACATTTTAATAATTCAAACTTTAACAACCAATACAAACAATTCTCAAAACCAACATTTTATCCGAACTTTTCAAAACCCACATATCAACCAACATTTAACTCGAACTTTTCAAAACCCGCATTTCAACCGAGATTTAACCAAAATATAAATCAACAAAGACCAGCATTTAACGCGAATCCTAACAGAAACTCACCGATGATAAACACTAATAATCCCAATGATTATTACAAACCCACACCAATGGATACCTCATCTGGTAACACCAGACCTAACACAAAAATAACGCACATAAGACCAAACCCCAATCAAAAACGCACTTTCACTTCAGAAGAGCTATTTCACCAAGAAGTATAAGAGTATGAAGATGACCAGAATAATAACAATCAACCGTGTACGAATAACGAACAAAGTCAATCAAACCATTATGAACGCGAAGAACCACACGAAAATTACGAGGAAGACGACGAAGAGAACACATGTTCAAATTTTCGCATGGACCATTTTATAAACGACCTAACGTAATAAATCTACATAATATGAATCACCTTGTATTACCCTATATCGAAATACCCCACGCTGAATTTAAATTACTAATCGATACCGGATCTTCAAAAACATTAATAAGCCCGCGAACAGTAAAGAAACATTATCTAAACTATGTAGAGAGAGAACCCTTTAAAATTAAAACCGCCCATCAAACAACCATACACCAATTCGTAGCAAACATACCTTTACCAAAAACCTTTAACGTAAAGATGAAACACAAATTCTGCATATTTGAATTTAATGACAAATATGATGGACTATTAGGAATGGACCTTCTAAGAAAATTAGGAGCCAACATAGATATCAAAAACCGATTATTAAGAACCAAGTATGGACGAATCCCCATTAAATTTCAAAATACCCAAATCGACGAAAAATATACATTAGAACCCCGAACAGAAAAAAAAAATAAGAATCCCCGTAAATTCAAATAAAAACATAGGAATAATAAACCATATAACCTTTCAACAAGGAGTAGAAGGCCCAACCGCATTAGTAAAAATCAAAAATAATTACGCCACAACAACAATATTAAACTCAAATGATTACCCCGTAGAAATATCTTTAACAAATCCGATAAACGTAGAAGAATTAAACTTTAACGAGATGGAAATAGATGAATCCCCAAACGAAAATTACAACCCCGCAGAAAATGACGAAATGTTTAAACAAAATTTAAATAATATCCGATTTAACCGCGACATAAATCACGAAGAACAAAAAGCAATACAAAAATTATGTTATGAATACCGCGATATATTCCATTGCGAAGGAATACCCCTAACGTTTACAAATACAGTTAAACACAACATTAAGCTAACGGATAACAAACCCATATTCATCAAAGCATACCGATTACCCCAGGTAAGTCAGGAAGAAGCTGACAGACAAGTAGCCTATCTATTAGATCAAGATATTATACAACACTCCAATTCACCATGGAGCAGCCCCGTACTAATAGTACCAAAGAAACTAGACGCATCAGGAAAACGGAAATACAGAATGGTAATAGATTACCGCAAACTAAATGAAAAAACGGTAGACGATAAATACCCGCTACCGAACATAACAGAAATATTAGACAAGTTAGGCAAGTGCCAATATTTTTCAACGCTAGACTTAGCATCAGGATACCATCAAGTAGAAATGGAAGAAGGAGATACACAGAAAACAGCCTGTAGCACACCTAGAGGACACTACGAGTATAAACGGATGCCATTTGGACTGAAGAACGCACCAGCAACTTTTCAACGAGTAATGTATAACATACTACGAGGGATACACAACGAAAAATGCCTTGTGTACCTAGATGATATAATAGTGTATTCAACATCATTAGTGGAGCATATTGAAAGATTACGAAAAGTGTTCGAAAGATTAAGAACAGCACATTTTAAGGTACAGTTAGATAAGAGCGAATTCCTACAGAAGGAAGTAGCATTTTTAGGACACGTAATAACACCTCAAGGAGTGATGCCATACCCCGACTTAACAAACGCTGTATTTAATTACCCCATACCCAAAACGAATAAAGAGATTAAAGGATTTTTAGGCCTTAGCGGATATTACCGAAAATTCATAAAAGGTTATGCTCAAATAACAAAACCCGTAACCAATTGTTTAAAAAAGGGAAACAAAATTGTACATACCCCAGAATTTATAAAAGCAGTAGATAAAATTAAAAGCATTTTAACAAATCACCCCGTATTAGAATACCCAGACTTTTCGAAACCATTCATTTTAACAACGGACGCATCAAATGTAGCCTTAGGCGCAGTATTAACTCAAGGAACAATAGGTAACGACAAACCTATCAGTTACGCATTCAGAACCCTCAACGAAACAGAGCAACGATACAGTACGATAGAGAAAGAATTGTTAGCCATAATTTGGGAAACAAAATATTTTAGACCGTACCTATACGGACGGAAATTCTATATATATACCGATCATAGACCATTAGTTTGGCTATGCAAACTCAAGGAACCTAACTCGAAATTACAAAGATGGTGAATTAGACTAGAAGAATATGACTATGAGATCATATACAAAAAGGGAATTTACAACAATAATGCAGACGCTTTAAGTAGAATCCAACTTAACGCACTTGAGACAGAATCATTAGCAAGAAACATAGACGAAACTGAAGTCAGAGAAGACCCAGAAGAAATGGAAACCATACATTCGACACAAAATGACGAACCGGAAACCGCAATAAAAATTTTAAACGAAGCTATAGACATGAAGCCCAATCAATTTATAATCACAGAAGTTTTAAACAACCCCAACCCTGTTAAATACACAAAAGTGGATAACAAGAAAAATTACAAAGTTCAAATAACTAAAGACGACAATGAATCACAAATAATTAAAATATTAAAGGAATACACCCCCGAGAAAAAACGATTTTATTTTCATTTTAACACGGAAAACTTATATAAACGATTTTCAGAAATATATGTAAAACTATTTAACAATTCTGGCCCCGAACTTATAAGATGCACAAGAAAATTAATAACATTAGACGACCCTGACGAAATAAACGATGTAATAAGAAACCAACACGAAGGAAAGACCAACCATCGAGGAATAAACGAGACCCTAAAACAAATTATGAGACGTTACTATTTCAAGGACATGAAAGAATTAACTACAGACTTTATCAACCAGTGCGAATTATGTGATAAAGCCAAATATGACAGAAAACCCCCAAAGATACCCTTAATGTTAACTAAAACACCAGACAAACCTTTCCAAAAATTACATGCAGATACTCTAGTAGTAGAAGCACAAAGTTACCTAACAATCGTGGACGCATTTACGAAAATAGGACAAGAAATACCAATCACTTCTAAAAATAGTGTAGACGTAACTCAAGGATTTCTACACTATTTTACATTCTACGGAACACCCGAAACAATAACATTAGATAACGGAAGCGAATTCAAAAACGAAACAATTCAAAACACTTTAGAATTACACAAAATAAAAATTTACTTTATAACGGAAAACCACCCTGAATCAAACGGACTAATTGAGAGACTACATTCAACCCTATTAGAACAGATCAGATTATTAAGATTAAATTACAAGAAAGAACACATAACCAACTTAATGTCATACGCATTAATCGCGTATAATAACACGATTCATTCAACTACAAATTTTACACCCTTAGAACTAACCTTAGGACATTCAGATTCAGGAAACCCCTACGATATACATTATAACAAAGAAATCTATCAGCAATACGCTAAAGACCACAAGGAGAAGCTAAAAATAACCTATGACAAAGTAAAGGACAAATTAGATAACGATAAAGAACGAATTACCGCGACCCGTAATAAAAATTCAGACATAAACAAATTTTCCATAGGACAAACCGTATTCGAGAAAAATTACCAAAGTAAAAGACACAAAACGGCACCGAGAAATTTAGGACCCTTTAAGATCAAACGAATATCCGACAAAAACGTAGCCGCGATAGACGACGGCAAGATAACAAAATAAGTTCACCTCAAAAATTTAAGACACCCTGTACTTTCAGATGGACAATCGTCACCCTTACCATCAACCTCCACCCAGGTAGAACGGACACACAAATTATAATTGAAGACATAAAGAATAACCCCGGTATACTACCAATAAAATTAGGCAGTATGCAAAACACCATAGATTATTGGACCTTTGCACAAAAATTCGATTTAACCGAGCTAAAACGAGAATTTCAAATAATCAAAAACAATTATTTTCGACTAAAACAATCAATGGACACAACAAAATTCGGAAAAGAATACGCAATCGAAATGATGAACTACGACAGTATAACAGAAAGCATTTTGAAAAATATAGAAGACAAATTTAATCGACTAATACCCACAGAACAAATGACGAGAAGAAAGAGAGGACTAATCAACGGATTAGGAAACGTAATTAAAGCAATTACCGGAAATTTAGATAACCAAGACGCAGAACGCTATGACAACGCGATACAACAATTGATAGAAAATCAAAACGACATTAAAACTATAATTAGTAATCAAATATCGTTAACACAATCAACGATCATCAAATTTAATGAAACCCTTAGAAAACTAGTTAGAAATCAAGATAGTATAGCCAATCGAATAGAAACCTTAGAAAATAACATGCGAACTACCATGTTAGGCATGCGAGATTTAATCAGATTCAATACGATATATAACCAGATAATATCAACCCTAACTTTAATTCAATAAATCCTAGCAACATTAGAAAACGCAGTAACTTTTGCAAAATTAAATACCCTACATTCAAGTATCATAGAACCAATAGATTTATTAAAAGAATTATTGAGAATAAAATCTTTTATAACTAACAGTAAATTACCTTTCGATGTAATAGAATCAAACATTTTAATATTTGAAAAAATAGCTACAGTTAAAGGCTATCTAAAAATAACGATATAACATTTTTAATAGAAATACCAATAGTAGAGATGAACAATTACAATTATTATCACTTATTTGCTTTTCCAATGAAAATGACTAGCACATACCAAGTTATTATTCCAAAAACCAAATTCCTATCGTTAAATGAACAAAGATATGGTTATACGAACGACAAATGTAATGAAGTCACACCCGATCAATACTTATGCCAATCATTAACAACCACAACAATTCAAGAAGACAGCCCTTGCGAAGTACAACTACTAAAATTTACCAATCACTATGAAAATTGTGAAGTCAAACCTGTATTAATCAACAACATGAAAATTCAGAAAGTAACGGAAAATAAATGGATAGCCTTTTTCCCACCGAAGTAATCGCAACAATGTATTGCAATCAAGATGAAAGTAATTTAGCATTAACCGGAAGTAAATTAATCACCCTTAAGGAAAATTGTTATTTAAAATTAAAAAACGAAATAATTAGAGTTTACCAAGATCCAGTACAAAGCAAGAAATTAGCAAATCTACTCGATCTGCAAATTAAGATTACCCAAGAAGAAGATGAAGAGACCCTTCAAAAACCAATGCAATTGGAACACCTGGAGTTAGACAACTTAAACCACGCAATGATACTCATGGAAGATTATAAAGAAAAACTGAACGAGATCAAGACGCCCAAAGTGCACTACGATAATATTAGTGTATGGACAATTATATTGATTTTATTGACTATTTTATTGATCATTTATGTAATGTACAAAATATGTATTAGATTTAAGAATAATAAAGAAAACAGTTTTAGATTTAAGAAACCCAAACAAACAAATGTACCCCTAGAAAATATGAATTTTAAATGAAATTAAACGAAAACGAATTTAATTAAAAATCAAGAAAAGGTAAAAACCCTTAATTTTTAATGTACGTTGGGAGGAGTTATAGGATCCCCTATCTATTATACATATAAAACTAATATCTTTATTAGGAAATATTAAGAAACATTAGGAAATGTTAGGACAGTGCAACAATGTCATAAAAGACAAATTGCAACATTTTATTACAATTTATTATGATGATTTCAGTTCCCACGAGTGGAAACGCTACAAAGTAGCACAAGGATAAGTGACACTGCAGATGTCAGGTCACAGACGGTCGTAGGATGTCACGTACCGAGATTACGCAGAATAAGTCTGCAACATTGTAATTATGAATAGCTTTTAAAATAGCAACTATGTATTATGAAGTGTAAGCGGACATAGGTCCGCAGGTTACCACAGAATTGTAAAGAGGTAGGGAGATTATATAAAGGCCGGGAGCTCCGCTCCCAGTCAGTTCATCAACGTTCAGCTTTCACATTGCAGTCCGTCGGTAACTCACTTGTACAATTAAGTATTAATCAAGATTGTAATTGTTCAAATCTGTAAAACAAATAAATGTGTTAAGAACCAAAGAAGTCTTTTTAAAAAGGACCGCTCGAAGCCACGAACCTTAACTCGCGTTAAGGTTCGGGCCTTTGGAGCGGTGTTTTTAAAATCAATTCCGAAAACTCTTAACAATTCTTTATTGATTCTTAAACAGAAATTAACATGGAATTTTGAATAACTGTAAAATATAATAACTTTAATCAAAAATAATACTAATTGTACTAAGGCGAGTAGTCTAGGTAGACAACAATGCAAAAGCTGTAATACTCAGACTGACTCAATTGAGTAGCTTGAACAACAAAGTATAGAGTTCGAAGACTGACTGCCGGGCATTGAGCTCCCGGGCTTTTTATAATAACCTGCCCCTCACACGGCTGTGGGAACTTGCAGATCTCATGTCTGCTTTTCTCTTAATTGTACACTTTACTACAATGTAACAATCTTATTTCTAAGTAATTGCGGTATGTTAACCGCCTGTGACCTGCCACCTGCAGTATCACTGCCCTCTCGGATGCAAAGTTGCATGTCCGTTCTCATGAACTGTCGATAACCTCTCTGGGTTATCTTTGTATTACATTGTTGCAATGAACTTATACTTTATTTAACAATTTCTAATAATTCCTATTAGATTCAATATATTCAATACTTATAGATAATTGGGGGATACATAACTCGCGTTAGTCACGGTTACAGCTGCTTTGTTTAGTATGGCATATGCTTCGATCTACTTCGTAAAATAGTCCATGGCTACCAAGATGTACTTCTTCCCGAGTCGATTTCAGGAAATGGGCTGTCATTACCGACTTTCGCAAGCTCAAAGGGTTTCCAACGTTGTGTTGCCTCATTGTTGTACGGTTTCCCAATATGCATACAGCTGACACTTGCGGTATCGCTCTTTTACACCGTCTCCTTGCAACCTACTCAGTAAAATTTTGCTCGGTCGTTTTGCAGAGTCTTCTTAATGCGAAAGTGTCCTCCCGAGGTCCCCTTACGGAAATTTCCTAAAACCTCCTATACTAAGTTTTTAGAAACCGCCACCCGAAGGTATTCAAGGATCCTTCTCCATTTTCCAAGGTTCGCACCAAGATTCCATTCTTTACTTCTATGGTGTTCTTCTATAACTATCCAAGACTTTGTCATGTTGTTGTTCCGTTCGCAACTGTACTGGCTGCCAATCATCATTGACCACTGTACTTTGATCAACAAGATCACATTTTATCAGCGCGATGCGGACGACCAATGTTATGGCAGAATCTGTGAAGGTTGACTTTTGCACCATTTCGTCGACCCCCTCTTTTAATCTTGGCTCCTAATGTTTTCCTTAAATTATTTACATCGGTTCTGCCTTTGCATAAGATCCGCGGTTCTGGTGTCCTGTCCCTTTTTTCTCCGACTGCTCATCACGCAGTATCCGTTGAATTACCTTATCCAACTTATTTGACTTCACTCATCTCCAGAGCGACATACCTCGCTAGAGATTAAATACGTTGTGTGGCTAGCGCCTCAAACTCTAAAGCATTACGCGAAGACTTTGGTCGCGTCATCCGTAGTGCTTGCACGATTTCCTAGTCGCTTATTTCATCAATGAAGGCCTTCACTGTCACCAATTCTAGTAAGCTACCCGGTGTTCTTAGGTAAGCGCATCTGACCAGGCGAGCAATATCTGCTTCAAGCTTTCAAATTCCTGATGACCTTTCTGTAAGGGCTTTTCACTTTAAAGTGGTGCATTTGTTGCAGGTGAGAGTGGCCGAATCTCATTTCTAGCACCGAAGTTAAGACTCCATGGCTTCTTTGGTCGTGGTCTGGTATTGTCTGCAGAATGTACAAGGTTTCACATCGTAACACGAAAATCAATGCGGTTGCGCGTTCATCATCGTTCCATCCGCAAGCTCTCGCGGCAGCCTCGAAGTGCTTAAAATATGTCTACCAAGGTGACTTTCCATCAAATGTGAGTAGCTTCTACTCTAATCCTAACGTCTGTTTACATTCCCGGACATTTTCAAATTCTGGAGCGTGCCATTCTATCGCTGACACCGAGGACTTCAGTGTTTGCACCGTTAGGGAAGGAATCCGTTCTTCCGTTTTACGCAAAGCCTATAACAGTGTCTCCGAAAGGTGTGCGGAAGTTGGTTCATGTTTCTCCGTATTTTATTCAACGTTCGCAGCGGTCTGGTTTAATTTTTCTGTCGGACTTGTGAAATTTTCATATAGTTTTTCCAAGAGTTCCGCGAAGTATTCAGTCAAGTTCTCTTCAACCCTTTTGAACATCTGTGCATTATTGTCAAACTGGATATATAAGCCTTTTGAACAACTCGTAGTTACAATAACATTTCTCAAAATTATTCACTTTCTGAACTAATTGCTAATAGTACAAGTGTTATCTTCTTAACACTACGATGCTACTCTTTTTGCTTAACCTATACCGATGGACTACGATTAATTAATATTAATTTATATTATTACTACAATAAATTTATATCGACCTGTATATTATTTAATCCTATATAGTGTAATTTATAAGTACCATTCATTTATATTTCGTCACGACCTTCAAAACTTTAATCGGAACTTACCTTCAGAAGTAACATCATACTCAAAGCTCGATAAGAGCTGACTTGCAATTTGCGACCGCAAATTTATATACACCTCAATTATTCTAAATTACTCTCGCACATCCTAGAATTATGTAAATCACCTTCTCGAAATTTTTTACTGTGCTTTATATAACTCTTAAATATAAAATTCTTGTACCCATCGGTCAAAACTCGTTTGAAAAGTGTAACAACGCGAGGTGACATCAATCATCTTTTGTGTACCAACGTATCAGTGTGTTGTAATACTCCAGCCATAGACAAATCGTTTAGTGCTACTTTTTTTTATTTTGAAAGACAACGTAAGGGACTGAATCTTTATTTAGTTAACCTACCTTCTATCTCTAAATATGAACAAATTACCAATGGTAAACATGTTAAATTTGACACCCTGCACATTCTACTAATTCTATTTATAAGGCAATTGAGATAGCGGTTTTAAATGTACAACCTACGTCCGTTTTATATTAGAATAAACGATTTTAGTTCGGTATTTTAGTTGTACGGTAAGACGACTTGTTAACTTTATATTTTTGTATACGGCGAGTTGATCTGCGACGAAATTCCTTCGAGGCGAGGTAACGGATACGAGTTGTCCACGCAGCGAGATGATAGCGACGAGTGGACGGCAACGAGTTGATGTCGGCGACTTCTCCTAGACACACAAACTCAGAGGAGTTTTAGAAGAATACCATAGCAAAACCTGCGCTAGTGTCACTTCGAGGCCAAACACGTTTAATACGATTCAACGAAAATTTTCCCTGACAGAATCATTTTAACATACGATCTCGTCAATTTTTTGTTACGAGTTGTGCAACGCTAGAGAACCACCAAATTGGTTTGAAACATTGAGACATTGCTTTATGTGAAAAGTGTACCGACCTTTTACGGGATATCAAGTTAAAAAGTTTACAAAATTTGTAAAACCTAAAAATTAGAACATTTTGTGCGATCCCTTCCTTGGCAAAGCATACAGTTATCTTAAAGACTCAAACTATGTTTAGAAATTTTAAGATGATATGTTACTGGGCTCATTATTTCACAATTTAACTTGCATTTAAAGTACTAGATGCGAACAGTTAAAAGAAATGGCGTTTCGTAATTGATTGAAGATACATAAAAGAATAAGATATGGAGGAAGTGCTGCTCTCTCAAGCATAAGGAAAATAGATTTTCAGCACAATAAATTTACCACAAGGTTTTCATCAAGTTATTACAGTACCAGCTGGGGCGTAAAGTACAACATTAACCATAGGCGTATTTTATAACGTCCAAAACGTGATCCCAAATTAGTACCGTCAAACGGTTACATATTTACATACAAAAATGCAAATTGAAAACAAGGCATGCCTCCGCTGACGCCTTCATATGGAGCAGGGTTCCGTGAACAATTTTGTATGTTTGCGGTCCTTGCCGTGAAGTGCTCTGTTGTACCCACAACTTTAGGGAACAGGCACATGATGGTGGATAGGTACGAGATAGCAAAGGATTTACAGGTAAACTTCTTGCAATTAACGCATATCCGCGTCTAATAAGTTGATATCGTACAGTAGGTGATGGTAAAATTAATCTAAAAATTAATCTATGGACTCGTCGTTGACAATTACTTTGGCTTAGAAAGGTGTATGTTTAAAAGGATACATTGAAAAATTACTAATTCTCAATCATCGGTTTGCATGAACTCAGAAACTACAAACTATACATGTGGTAACCTAATTAAATTGATTGTGGGAAAAATAGCTTTTCCTTTTTGGATTAAAAATTCCCATTTCCTAATATTAGAACGAAAACTTTTTGAAGCTAAACGGCCTAACGATCGCATCTAAGCTGTAAAAAAAAATTAAAACGATAAGGTCTTTTTGTACGAGAGCTCACATGCACGGAAAACTTAAATTATAATATATGTAGTCGCCACATAGTTTTTAAATCATGACAATACTTGCGACACGAGGAAACAGAAATAAGTAAACAACTGAAATTCAGGCTATGTCATCTGAATGCGCACAGATCTTGTTTGCCACCGCACAGACCGCACAAAGTTAATGGACAAGTATGAGGCTCCTTCACTTAAAACTCACACCTAAATTGTCTATAGAATTAGATACAAGATTCATATTTTATTGCATATTAATGCATACAAATTATCATAAGTACCTTCGGGGTATTCTATTAAATTAAACAAAATACTTGCTGACTTTTAGCAAGATTAACACAAAATATGTTGCAGCAGTAAACATGTTAAATTAAAAAATTAACCACTACTACCATAAACTATACGTAATTAAACCTATCGCACCAAATACAGAATTTAGAAAAAAGGCTAGCTCTTTTCTTTTTACAATAAATCCTACCTCTAGTCATAAATACCAAAGTTTCGAAACATCAAATACACAAGGTAAGCTCTCAACGATGTTTTTCAAAAAGAAAGGTATAAGAAGTTCATTTGTTTTGCAGCAACAGTAAGACTAAATAACATCTCAATGATAATTCTTGGGAGAAAGATAGATACCTTACCTTTTGCGGTTGACAACATTAACTAGCTGGGGTAAAATATCTGAGATATCTTCAGCAAAAGTTAACTAACCAACCATGGATGGTTCCATACAATAGGTAGATAACAAAATCTCCAAGATAACTTCAAAGAGAAAAATAAGCTTAAAACGTTTACGATCTATCCAAATAATGAGAAAAAAAGAAATGCAACCGTAAAACCTAATTAATGAGTGTAGCCACGTGAACGTTCTTCTTCATTTTAAATCAATACGTAAATGTATACGTGCAAAATTTGAAATTTAATGTCAATTGCAAAGCGTTTTCGACTGTTTAAGTCATTCCCAATGCATGGGTAAAGTTATAAATAAAACACCACAAAGTGGTGGCAGAGGGGACTTCTATGGGAGTAGAGTTCGGTATGATCCTCAAAGAGGATTTTTATTCATGCGTTCCAAAAGTAGAAGTTTTATGAAGCAGCAGTCGTTCATACAAAAAGCACGAGAGACAAAGTAGAAATCGAAACGCAGTCTCTGCATCCGTGCTGACCAAATCAAATAACAAATTGCTATGTCGACTGTTTATGTAAATTCAGCGGAAGATAGTGGCGATACACAACTATGTAGCGGCTTAGTAAGCTAAAGAAGAAATGCAAGGAATAGAAAAGATAAAAGGGGGAAATGGGTATTTGTGGTTTAAAAGCAACCACGTAGAAGGAAGAAGAGAAAGAACTTTCACCGATCAAAAACTTTAGAAAAAACCGTGAATGGCGAGGTACTACACGACCATCCACAATATAGTCAGTAGCCCGGAGTGGGGGAGCATTTCTCTTATGTGATGGATGGTTGTCTTGGGACTAAGGTAGGTTCAATGAAGGAAGAAACTAAGGTTGAAGACTGAGCTAGAGGGATAAGAAAAGGTAGAGTTGCAGCTTAAGCATCCTAAAGAAAGGGTGGAAAGTAGAGGATTTCCCTATTAAAACAAGTCGGTCTGGAGGACCATCTGCAACGCCAATGGTAAGATAAGCCCTACTCCAACTGTTTTAAACCCCAACTAATCTAATTAATACGGCAAACGTCTACAAGATACAACACACAATGTACTTTCTATTCTGTGACAATTATTCTTTAATAGTAGACATTAGAAATAGCCTAATAAGGCCAATAAGTTTATCTGGTTTAAATAGAAGCGTGAATTGATAAAGCGCTTTAAAGCAATGAACTATATTAATTGAGATTAATTTAATCCTTATTTACAATTGGTACTTGTTTTAGTACCTCATTAAATAAAGAACGGCATCTTACGGTAAGTAATTCCATTTTCCTTAATAAACTTTTTAAATATTCCAACATCTAATATGAAAAATTAAACGCAATTATCTAAAGCGAAGTAATATGCATATATTAATTAGGCAAAATAATATGCACAGGATTGGAGCTGAAGTTGCTTAATTTGCTGTTTGTTGATAGTACACGGTATTAACCTGCAATGCATCGCAGTTAGTAGCTGAGAGGTAAAAAGGATTTGAAAAGCGGGCTTTTTTCTGATCTAGTGATCGAGGTTGATCACAAAAATGAAACCTGCAGAAAATACTCTTGGCATGCTCTATAAACTACCAGAAAATCACAAAAATATAGAAAATTGAATTATAACTAGATGATAATGCGGGCCTGAAGGACGATGTAGCAGTATTGTGTCCTGTATTAATGCACCCCTATAGCGCCTACTCAACAACCTACATTTAATTTTCCAATGCTCCACCATAAGGTACTACACTGGACAGGAAACGAGATTCTTTTTAAGAGAAAATTTTGAATTTTGTTGAATCCTTGCTATTTTTGACGTGCGTGACAACACACACACGCGCGACCGGCGTTTGAACTCTCATCCGAACAAGGTCGTATTTTCGTGGAAAGTGCTTGCGTAACATTTTTCAAGCTTGCCAAATCAACACCATTAAAATTTTTGCTTTAGTGCATATTCTATCCTCACCTGTAACACGTCAACCACATCCATCCAATCGCTATTTGCAAATCTAGGTCTAGCTCAGTGAGCATCTATTGTCAACTTTGCTGAAGGCTTTTCGATGGTTATCTAAGCATACAATTTTCCAATAACACATTTTTTATACGTTAAACTGTCTATTAATTCCAAAATGTCCTTATTCGTATGGAAATTTTAAGCTAAGTCGCTCAAGCTGCAAACATTAATCAAATCTTAGGCAATAGAATTAAAAAGTGACAGGATATATCCTGTCGGTAATAAATCACACAAATGCAGGTGAAAGTTGAAACTATTAACAACGATTCGTGTAACGACGAACCTGTTGTGGTTAAAGGAAGGGTGATGACTAATTTGTATCCTAAATAATTTCGGATTTTAAACTGCCATTCAATTATTCTGGTGACATGAAAGTGCCACATGCCGCGCAAAGTGCGATATATTTGTAGCTTGACAGCAGGATATTGGGCGTCAATAATTTAATTAAAAAGGCATTCATAGTTTATTTTCCGGTTAATCTTTGAAGATTGCCCGAATTCAATATTTCTATAACGTTGAATCACTTCTCACTTTTAGACGCTTCTCATTTTAGTTCATTATATTTTTTGATTACCTAGTTACTCATGTAATTATATAGCTGACCCTAACACATGCAATGGCAGGTTTGGCAATTTTAATTAAGGCATACAAACAAATTTTAAATTAAAATTGTACTACATTATATAAGCAAAGTGATTGTAAATTTAGTTTAGATCAAGTCAAAGAAGCCAATTAAAAATATAATTGCTTTGATATGAGGTACGCAAAGCTCTCCAAATTAATTAAGGGAAACAATTTTACTTTAATATCATAAACATGTTTCAGCTTTTAGGTAAAAATACATTTAACGTTGTTGCAGTTTGTTCACGCACAGAAAATCATCTCGACAGCAAAATATATTAGGGTGCTGGAAAAACAGCTTTTATAGCATCACGTATGTAAATGGTATGATGGACGTAAGGGTGAACCACTTATATGAGAAAGAATGTACGTGCTCATTGCTACTGTTCTTTTTATACTCCAACTTTGAGAATTGAAAGTAATCTTTAAATCAGCAAAGCATTTATGTAACTTCTTCCAATGTTTGAAGTGATCTCATGCTTTTGTGTGAGCGAACATGACTTTTCACACTTAACTAATAATGTTAGTCTTAATTTTATTTTCTACCATTAGAAATGAGAAGCTCTTTCTTTAAGAGTAAATTTTAATATTTAGCTAACGTTCTTTTAAAAAAATAAACAGGTTGCTATAGCCTTCTCCTAACACCCTGAATAGGGAGCGTAGCACCATCCTGCTAAAAAAGAAATCTGTTGACAAGGTGCGCTTGCCCTTATATACAGGGGCGTACTGACTATCTTTGTTACAGTCTTCTTTCTCGGCCGCGCTCTCATCCCAAGGAGTCTTCTTCTTACGAGATCCACCTCTCTTCCGTAATTCAACTAAAAGCTGCTTTTAAGCGTCGATATTAGCAAGGGCATATGGACAATTTTATTTAGCGGAAAACTTCGAGATCTGCCCTTTCGACGAATTGCTAGTAGCATGTGTGGTAACTCATACTAAAGTTACTTTTTATAAGACTCCAAAGCATAGATGTTTCTCTTGTCATGCTTTGATTCTGTACAAAATTTTTCTTCACGCTAAGTGTAAAGAATTTTCTTCAGATACAGAATGGTCTGTGCCACTACAGTGTCACTTTCCAATACGACCTATATGTCATCCTTAACATAATCTAATGTCCGAAATTCTCTACTAAAAACAAATACGCGGTTGAGTAGCTAGTTGTTCCACATTAAACCAAATTCACTGCAAAACGAATAGAAGAGAACTATTCAGGCAAAATTATGTGATCAGTACCTACAGGTGTCGCGAGCTTTGGCTTACAATCCCTATTCTTAGGTTCAACCATATTCGTTGAGGGATGATATATAGGAGTACGCAATTTTTTAGTATCCAAAATACAAAAAGAAAATGTTGCATTATAGCTGATACAAACTATATATCAATAACTGAAATAATCTTCGGGGGTATGCCACAACGAAGAAATATTTCATCTACAAGAGAGGTAGCACGCTCTCTAGCAGAGCGCTAACCATAGCAAACAATTCTCCTCGTTTGTGACTGTATCATCCACTACTAGTATCCACTTTTCTCCTTTTCGACCTTCAGGCAGCGACCCAAATAAATCAAGTGAAAGCACTTTAAACCGTTGAAAATATATAGGAGTTAACAACGTTTCTGGTGGTTTTAAGTTCGTAGCCTTGTATCTTTGGCATTCCGAATACTTGCTCACATAATCAATAATATATTTTCCTATACTTGTTAAGTAATACTTTCCGCAATACAACGGAAAATGTGCACAGCACCATAATGAACGGCTGTAGCTGCAACGTGCAATTACTGTAAAACATTCCCCTTCACGAATCGGGACAACAGGCTATGCTTCTTCGTCATCATCTATGGCAAAACGGTAAAGCACACCATAAGACAAGAGATATGCACGATTCGTCCATTTAAAGAATTCATTATTGTTTGCATCTTCAAAACTATCATAACTTTTGAAAGGTTCGGGTCCTTAAGCTGTTCTCGTGGAATGTTGTCTGCCGATGGATGAAGCAACTCTCAGATACCTGACATACATCGCAGTGCACTATATTATCGTGAGTACAGGGGGTTGTGATGGAATATCTGCGATCACACTTCGTTTTCTTGTCAAATATTCAATTTTTAGTTCGAAACTTTGTATTAGCAAGTCCCTCCGGGCCAACATAAACAATAACTGAATAACAATAAATGTATCGTTTAAATTCATTCAATGCTCATGCGACATCAAGAGCTTCTTGCTCAGGCCTAGTATAATTTCTTTCAATACTAGAAAGAAGTCTGCTGACGTATGCTGTAGGATGCTCTTCTGCTCACTCTACTTGAAGCACCGCACCAAAATCGTAATTATTAGCATCAGTGCGTATTTAATACAAATTTGCTTTGTCCCATTGCTTCAAAACTGGTGCTGTAGCTAACAATTGTATTAATATATCAAACTAATTCTTTTGGACTCCTACCATTTTTAAATACTATCTTTCTTCGTCAAATTGCTTATTGGTTGAGAAATAGTACAAGTTATCAAATGCTTAGATAGATTCCAAATATTCCCAAATACTGCCAGTAGACCATTTTCAGGGATTCTGTGACCTCATTTCCACCAGAATCCCTCATTTCCACACTCATCTGGACCAAAAAGTTTTCTTCGACTAACCATTTTTCATCTTTCGAGATAAATATCTTAAATTTTTCATCTTTCGAGATAAATGAGCATCCTCATTTCCACACACGAGATAAACCTATTTTTAAGATTTTTTTTTACCGCTAACATTCTGGACCAAATAGTTTTCTTCGACTAGCCAATGAATCTTTCGAGATAATCCTACCTTGTTTGGTATCAATTAATATAAAATTTTTCTCAGCTACCCGAATCTCTAGGAATTTTTTAGATTGCACCATCCCCCAGGGAGCTACCCTCATTTTAAGATTTCTTACCTGTAGCGACTTTTGAGCGTTCTTATAAATTTTTTAGTCATACGATACATTAAATTAGCTTAGAATTTTACGCAGAATTCGAATCTGCAAACAGATTTGAAATCGGACAACGCCCGGCAAAGTTACACTTTAAGCTCTCAAACCTTTAAATTTCGCTCTTTGCTTTATAAGCAAAACTAACAAATAGTTTTATTCGTATAACCAATGCATCTTTTGAGATAAACCTATCTTGTTTGGTATCAATTAATATTAAAATTTTCTCAGCTACCTGAATCTTTTTATTTCTAATTTTCAGATCTCCGCGGCTCGCTCTTTTTCAATGTCTTAAAACCGGTTGTAGAAATTGTTTTGTGAACCTTAGAATTTTGATGTTGAAAATAAAAAACTAAACATATTAAATAAAATTTATTGATAAAATAGCCGCCACTGAACACCTTATCCATCTAACGTATTGATTTTTTAAATAATATTAACAAAGCCGCTAGTTCGCATGATCTGAAATTTGTGTAAACAAGGATGAACTCCATTCAACGGTACATCAACTACTTATTTTCTATTTAGGAATATATGCCAGAAACTTGCATGCTTTTAATTAATTAAAAGCAGAAAGTTTTGTCCGGAAACGCTACTGTAAAATATATAGAGCAAATAAATTATTCCCTGAATGTGTTTTCAATTGTAATAACTGACTATACAAACACTTATGAATTTTAAATTACACTTTATTTAACTAAGTTACTTTAAACAAGAAATTACCGCATCCAAAAATTCCAATGCATGCTTAACAATAATGTAGAAATGGCAAGGTCGACTTTTGGTGTAAGGATCGCGTGGTTAATAATTAAGAAAGCGCATTTTGCTTGTATGAAATCTATGGAATTTCTCCTGTAATGAAAGAAGAATGCATTCGTAATTGAAAATGCGTGCTACAACTTTCGCTAGATACCAGCCATGTTAATTAGAAATTTTGTGTATGACATCATTAACTACCTAAATTTCAGAATTAACAAAATGTAATAAACCACATTAAGTACTGTTTAATAATCAGAGTGAAAGTAAATGGGTCTTATTACATATTGATATCCTACATCAATTCTAAATTACCTTACGTGACGCTGTAGAAGCATTATAACGCAAATTCCGAAAACTTCCAATGTAGTATTAATTCATTTGTATTTATTTGTAATCCAACAAATATTTTTAGATTCTTAACGAACATTTGAATGCTGTATATAATTTTCTTTTCTTGGACTTTCTATTAATTATGTTGAGAATATGTTTCAATGACGCACATTTCAAATCGAGATATAATTGTTTGTAGATTACCAATAACACGAGGCGCTGAAAAGTGCGTATTTAGGGAAAATACAAACCTCATTTAGTAGTATAATTAACGGTTTCAAAACGTATATAACGCGGTGTCATTAGAAAAAATTCTATTAGTTTCGCACGCTTTTGTGTTATAGTACATCGAAATTTTAAACCGTCGTTTCGTGTAGTTCTTTTGTGAAAAGTTTTGAAGGTTTAAGGGTAAGTATTATTAAAAATATTATTAAAGTAGAACTGGATTTATTTGCAAACACCAATTATTATGTATTCTGTTATTGGTTCTTATTTGTATTTTTAAACATTAATTTTTCCAAAGTAATGCGCTGTTTTACAGATATATTTTTCCAAATTTTTAAGGTATACTTTTAGCTGGAATAAAAAAACAATTCTCACAAAATATTTTATTAAAAATTTAATACATTAACAAAAAGGCCTCAATAGCAATACGTTTTCTTTAGAACAGCTTAAATTATTCAAACAATGGTTTAAACAGTGATTGTACCTATCACCGAATCTTTTTAATTCTTTGAGCCTTGGAAGTGAGAATACACTTTCCATGTTTAAAATGTTGTTTGATAAATATTTTGATAGTAACTGTCTTTTCTGTTCGCCTTTAACATAGATAGTAGCATCGGGAGGTATGACTTCTTTCAGCAAATCGCCTACATTTGTATATCCACTTGTGGACTGTCCATCCCAGCTAAGCCCATGGATTCTTTGCTTTAACCACCGAACTTGCTTTTTGAAATCATCGCTTAGGGTGTTATACTCCACAGCTATGTCCAGTATCTCATGCCATATTACATTATTCGCTACATCCAAAATGGCAATCTCCTTGCAATAGAAATCACTAGTTTTGTATTGATATCCTTGTAAATCGATTATGAAACACATGCTTCCTGCTTCAAATCACAGATGGGAATGGGGTTCTAAGCAAATCTTTCTTATATATCCAGTTAAGGGACTTTACTCCCTCCTTTTATGATTTTTTTCATCCAGGTAATTATCTGGATGATACTAAAGCAAGTCTGTTTTCTTAATCCAACTTTTACCATCCCCCAACCACGACACTAATAATTCGCGCCCGTGCTTCCGTTTCCGTAAAACTTTTTCCACTAAGTACGTGTCGGGTGCTGCTGTGAGCTGAATTTCATCGCTGTAAAAAGCACCTAGAATTGGCCGACTTTCCAAATCTTGTAGCAGATAGGTTGTCGGTCTCGTTTGTTGTACTTTAACAATTTTGAATAGTTCTGTACTCCAGTTTGGGTGAAATCCTCGATCGAATACTGCTTTATATTTTGATATACGCACAATGTCTCCAACCTTATACAACTTCTTGTAACTTTTAGAAACGCTGTTAGCGGTGTAAAGTTTTATTCTTTCTGGATGTTTTTCTGCTTCCATAGGTGTCATGTTAATAGCCCGATGCGGTGTATTATTGTATTCTTCCATAACCTTAGGCAAAATATTCACCCATTTATGACTGCCTTGCAAGTAAAATCTTCTGTACAATTTGTTTTTGATTGTTCTGATTAATCGCTCAACCATGCTAGTTTTGATTGCGGAATACGTAGAGTAATGGTTTATCTTATATTTTTGAATAAGATTTTTAAACCAGCGGTTGTAGTACTCTTTCCCAAAATCCGTTTGTAGATTGATTTTTAAGTTATTTTCTCCTTGCAGCATTTTGTCCAATATTTTTTTCATAGCATTTGTAACTTCTGATCCAGTTTTATTTTTTAAGGGTTCAGCTAAAGCATATTTTGTGAAACAGTCCACTGCTATTATAATATATCTGTACCCATTGTTCACACGCGCGTAAGGCTGCATTTCGCACAAGTCCGATTGGATAAGATCACGTTTCGCATGTTTCAGATTTGTATGACGACGCTGAAAATTTTTTCTTGCAGGTTTAAATAATTCCTTAACGATGATTTCTTTACTCATTTTTGCTTAACACTGTTGCTAAACTAATATCTTTATCCAATTGCACCTTTGACATAAACTGAAGCTTTGGTTTGTAGTATTTGTTTTTTATAGCTGCTGGTGACGCTTCGTAAATCGATGCTATTGCAAGACCGAGCTCCTTCTCATTTGTCTCAGAAGTTGCAGTCAAATTAATAAAAAACTGTATAAACGTTTTAAAGTCAGATACAAGCTTATCCAATTTTTCATTTACATATTGTTTATTAACTGCATCAGATGGCCCAACTGGTTGAGCAAGCATTGCGATACGCTGGTTTCTTGCATTGAAGGCTTTATCTTTAGTTGTATATCATCAGAACTTTTTAGACAGTATGAAAAGGCTTGATTCACGAGCTTGATTACAGATTTCTTATTAACACAATCACTATCGTCTTTAGGATCCATTACATCAACTAGCCTTCTTTTACGAAAACTAATTGTTTCTTCTCCAGACTTGAATACTATAGTGCTTCTCTGATTAACACAATCACTATCTTCTTTCGGGTCTGATGAATTCACTAACCTTCTTTGCTGCATATCGTACCCATCACCATCCAACGTTAGCACAAATCCTCGACCTGGAGGACCGCGTCGAATATCAGCATCTTTACGCTCTGAACGTCCGAAGCGGTCGATAGGCATTTTAAAACTGTGTAATTATTTACTGAGCTTACTGTTTTATACCTTCTTCTCTCAACTCTTCTATTATGGACACCATCTCGTTAATGTTTTCCTCGCTTGTATTTCCAGCTCGGTTGGATGCGTTCAACAATCTCAGCCGATCCACAAGTTCATGTACATTATTCCAGTAGACATATTGCACCGGTTTTGAATTTAAACTTTTGTAAAACCGGTTAGAAAAGCCTAAACCCGCTCCCTTAGACTGTTTTCTTCTCTTTGGCTGTTTTCTTTCGGGATTCCTCTGAAATTCTGTGAGATATTTTTGCACATATTTGTTAAACTTTTTGTTATTTGTAGGGAACCCGCTTAAATCGTGCACCGCAAATGGGTTAAACTTTCTTCTCAAAATCGACGCAGATTTGATCATTTCCAAGTAATTCGGCAAATCTTCATGCAAATTAAAATCGCCATCTTCGGGGCTGATGTCTTTGTAAACCAGCAGATTATATAAACCCCTCGTACCTGGATATATCACATTGTTTAATGTTATATCGCTAGTTTCCGGGTTAATTATCAATACACTTTTCCACAAACTCCATGTATCGGTTTCCGCATTATACTTTACTCCATAAATTGATTTGTCAATATTTTCGTCTTCGTCTCTAGCTAACACATCTGCATAGTAAAGATGGAACGGTTCTTCTGGAACGAATTGTTTAATTTTCTTTATAGGTACGTCCATGTTTTCGACTTTAACCTTTGTTGTAGGTGTGGGGATTTTTTCGGTGATCGATTGCAACTGGGAAGCGGTTATTTGCAGTGGATCGATCAATTGTTTGTGCACCTCTTTGAATTTTGCTGAGATGTAGCGTCACCCTTTTGTACGCTACAAACTTTTTCGTACAGCATCCTGCATAAGATGAAGACTGCGTTTATTCGCAATAAAATTGTTAACGTCCGTCATCATGAAACTTTGGATGAGAACTAACTTTTTGAATAATGTCAAATATTTATATACTCGTCGAAATTCTTCCTATATCGACCATTATCCAAATCAAAATCTTTCACAACAGTTATAAAATTATGTTTTGAGTCACCCCAACACTGTAAACACATTTCTTTAAATTTCGGATATGTCATGTCACCACTTATATGATCCCAAAAAATATGGCGAAGGTTTGTATCATCTTGTTTCCATAATGCGATTACATTGGCGTTATCTCTGAGTCTATGTTTTAAGGCACTAGCGTAAGTTTGACATAGATAGAACGAATCTATTGCTTTATGTCGGCCGAACGAGAAAAATTGAGTGATTTTACTTTGCTCGTTTACAGGTATATCATCGAAAACCATAATTGAATCTTCTTTGGTATCTCTGGGTTCAATCAAATCATAGTAATTTTCAAACTCATGGTACCCAATTTCTTCTTTTAATGGTGTAAAAACGTTTCTTAACAATTCGTATTTAGATTGATATAAACTTTTCGAAAATACATATACATTTTGGAATCTAAGACCGTTCTCGTGCAAGATCAGAGATATTAAAGCGTTAGTCTTCCCACAACTCGATGGTCCCGCGAAGATAGCTCGTATGTTAGACGGGAACAATGAACCATGTTTACTATCGTCTTGCATTAGCACTAGCAAAGTTATCATAATTCTGTATAGGTATTTTAAGTTCTTGTTTCGCATCACCCGTGTCTCTCACATTTTCCGACCTAGGAGCATCATTCTTCTTTTGAGGTTTACTGAGATCCGAATGCCTGCTTAACGTTCTTCTGGGTATACCATATAACCTACTTGTAGAGTTAACACTTATACCCTTTTGTATTTCACTAACTGCTTTCTCTAAAGATTCCTTGGTGTACATCTTTCAAATATAAGTTTAAACTGATTCAAATTGAAAATAATATTCCCTTATATACCAGCATGGGCAGGGGTGTGCACGCGCAGGGGCGCGCATAGGCAGGGGTGCGCACGCGCAGGGGTGCGCATGGGCACAGGCGTGCTTAGGCGTACACCGGAGTATGTGAGAAACTGCGTTGGATCACCAAAAAATCTTATTAATATTAAAACAACATAGATTTTATACAATTTTATTAAAAATATATATATATATATATACAAAATATTTAATTGTGAATAAATCTATTAACAATTTCCGTAAACGGATTATATTCAAACATAGAGTCATGTATAATTAAAGCATAAGCCTTCATCGACGGTTCAAAATTTCTTGAAGCTTCTAATTCCATTCTTACATCTACCGTTGCATCCTTGATACTTTCAAATTGATGACGACAGTCGATTACAAAGACGGGTGAGTCCTTAAACCTGTTGTAGTCCATTAAACATTTATTTGACGATTTGTTCGGATAGTATTTTTCCATAAAAGATGCATAAGACAGGTACGCTGGTAAGTAGTTATTCTGCTCGAAATCCAAATTTAATCGACCTTGAGGGAACATCTGAGAGTTTAAAAACACTTTGACATTGGTTATATTGGCATTCGTAAAGCTTGTAGCGTTTTCTTCTTTTCTGTCGTACTTCCCATTTTGCAGAGCCAATAATATCCACCAAACCTTCTCTGTGTCGTTCGATACTTTAATTCTCCATACTTGTGACTTTGATTGTGTTAGAGACGGTAATTCGTGTAGTTCCCATTTTCTGAATGCAACCATTATAGATGATTGATTTTGCATTTCCGAAAGCAGCGACGCCTTGGCGAAGTCGCTTAATGTTATATGCGGAACCTCCCATGAAATACGTTGTATTTTGAACGTTACTGTATTTCCAATCGACTTGTAGCAATTTACGTCCGACTTGGATCTGATTAAAATCAGCTCTTGAGGCATGTTGACGATAGTTTTCTTGTAATCTTCAAAAAACCCAAAAATGGTTTTTAGCGGTATAGCACAACTAAACCGTCCATCTTGGAATATGGTATCGGGCTTCCACCCGGTATGTGTAATAGATTTTGTTTCTGATTCTTCCATGGATACTAAACCTTTAATAGTTCTTGTAATTCCAGGGATTCGACAGACATCTATTATTTGATTATTACCCAATTTGTATTGAATTTCCTCAAACAGAAAATATGGTGCATTTCTAGTAAATTCGTAAGCTTTAGGGTCTGGTTCTGCTGCTCTAATCGGGTCTACAGTTGTTGACGCTTCTCTTAATGTTTCCGTAGGCTTATAGGTACCCTTTATAAATATAAAACTTTCATGAGGGTATGTGATGTTATCACTGCTCTGGATTTCAATTGAAATTCTATCGTTGTTTTCTGCATTTAATGTAAAGGGAAGATATGTATAATAATCTTCCTTTATTATGGTTTCGTCTATTTTATAACCTCCAAACACGTCCAATTTGGGTACGTCCTCATATTTAAGCCTTCCAAGTTTAATGTGGTCATCACCGTGGAGATATAAGCTGCGTTTACTTCTGCCTCCCATCATTTATAACTTCTAACCCCAAAGATTTTAAGAAACGTACTTCTTCCGCTGTAAGTCTCTCGACAACTTGACGCTTTGACGTCGTATTCACTATTGGTCGTCTGGGGGTGTTGTAGCGTGCTTTATATACAAAATCGATAGGCATTTTCAACTACTTTTTATTTCCAGTCTTACACAGGTGTATGTTTCCGGGGAAAAGTTTACCAATTCACCCAAATGATCGACTAGTCTGATTGTAATATTATCAATTTCTGTCACGCTCAGCGGATAATATATGACGTGGTTAGGTTCCTTTTCCAGATTATACCCGGGTGGTACAGATAGACTGAATTCAAATATGCTGTGTGTAAGAAAATTGTTTCTGAACGATCCGCTGGTGATATTGGTTTCCACAAAAATGTTTGAGACCGATATTATGTTCACTTGCTGATTAGCGATATGTACGGTATCTGCAGTCAATTTGCGGTTGGTAAACCCCAAGATGCTTCCAATATTGTTTTTACGGTTTGCCCCAAAATCAATCGGTATACTGCTTCGTATAGAACACTTTAATGTATTATTGTTTGCACTCAGTTTAAAATATTTTTCAATGTTCTCGTTGATGTCCGGCTTCTGACTGAACCATTTTTTGAAAACATCCTGTATATATGCATTTATTTCTTCTAATTCGTATGATCCAGGTTCAATGGTTATTCTGCGATGCTCTGGATCGTTAAAGTATAAGTTGTTGTTCCCCGGATGTATGTTTTGCACAGTGTTGCAAGTGTACAGTCCCACTAGACCCAAAGCATATTCACCGTCCTGTTTCAATTTAATTGGTGGGTAAATGGATCCTGTCGATATGACATTACCATACCCGAACACGCTCACTGTTTTAGCCATTGTCACTAAGAAACTTTAACACTAAATGTCCACAATTGTATGTGTTGTAAGTCTGCTCCGGTACACTGTTGTAGTAAATTTTACAACCTCGAAAATATCTCTTTACTTCTTCCGGCGGTCTCAAGTCTCCAAACGAATCGTAGTAATACACGCTATTTCCCCGTTTTCGGTACCCCACCCAATGTGTACCCGAACCTTTGGTGGTATCCAAATTAATCACTCCCGATTCGTTGACATGCGGTCTAATCTTCTGTAACTGATCTCTAGAAAAGACGTTGCGAAAATGAGGAATGTTAGATGCGTGTTTCCTTATATCTACATCGGTGAGAGCTCTTCGAGGTAACTTGCTTAGTTTTTTGATACTTTTTTACAAATGCCACGCCCCTGTTTGTACGGTTTCAAGAATAATGCTGTGCCTTTTTTGTATGGTTTTAGAAACATTCCATTTCCTTTTTTCCCAACAGTAATGGCTTCCATATATCTGTTGTGTCGTTCGCTCTCCTTAAGCTGTTCGTTGGCTGTCTTGACATCATTTACTGCTTTAGCTATCCCCGCAGCACCACCTGTTAGTGCCCCTAGGGCACTTAGTCCAGCGAATATCGGAATCAATGGCAGAAAACCTCCTTTCTGTGGAACGGGTATAATACGTGGGACTTTAATTTTGTTTTTCCCACCGGCTCCTTTTATGATTTTTTTACCAATTAGAATACCAACATCTAACAGCTTTTTCAAGTTGTCGGAACCAACTCGGTCTACTGCGGATCGTATTTTCTTCAAAAATCCACCTTTAAAGCTTATTTTCTTCTTTAAGCCCATACCCATTTTTCTCTTCGCTTTCATAGCGTTTGTCACAAACCAAGCTGCGGCTTTTTCTCCAAACTTTGCGTTTTTAGACTTGACTCTCCCCCAGGCTTCTTCTTCTAAAATTTTATCTGCTCGGTGTCTGGCTGGAAGATCGTCGGGGTACTTGGAGTATGCAATGTCGTGGTCTTTACACAATTTATCTAATTCGTTTATTCCAGGATCACCTCTTGCTAAGCGCTCATCCAACTTTGTACTAGGACCGCAGTACTGATAACCTGGAATATGCAGCTCAAACGGTAACCTGTTTATAGCGCTGTTGATTAAACCCTCTCCAGAACAGATAATCATGTGTTTACTCAAAAAAATCTCAAACTATACTAAATAAATAAACAACAACGAGTCTATTTATACTTTTTTCAAAAAAATTTACAATAACAATACATTTACATCCACGTCTCTTGGGCTGTCTTTTATAAAATACTCTTTCTAGTTATCACCATAACCAGAATCTTCAGATTCCGACAAATTTAAACGTCTAAACATTTCCACTAATGTTCTTGTACGCATCACGTCTTGCACAAATATATCCGAAAAACATATAACCAGCTCCAAAACATTTAGGGCGCTCTGATTCAATTCGTTGTAGAATAAAATATTGCCAATTCAAACTTCGCCTTCAATCAAGATTTTAATTCGTTTCTCCCCTTCAGTCAGAGTATTAAACCCATCGCAATCATTTAAATTAGAATTAGCAACAAACCCTACTAATTCGCTGTATAATGCTGGGAAGTCACGACTTTTCAGCTGCTTAAGTTGATACTCAAACAGCTCTCGCATATGGAACAGTTTACGGCACTCCAATTCGTTTATAACTATCGAGCTATTACCCATTATTATTTTTAACTGGAACGTTTCGTCCTCAGTTGATCCAGACACTGGTGACAGAGTGATAAAGAACGGAGCTCCTAGTTGTATGTGTAGATCTTCCATTTCGGATGCGCCATTTAATCGAATGTTTAGCACGTCACGAGAAAATTGGTGAATTTGAAATTCCACTTGAAAATTTGTAAATGCTAACCAATTTTCGTATGTCAATTCCAGGACATGGTTGATGCAATATTTGTTGCTACACAGCAATCGTAATACGGGTTTTATTGTCTGGTTTATAACAAACCCAATTTCCACATTATGTGTGTGCTCGCCCAATTTACTTAAACTATACGTAAACTTATTAATCAAATCTTCTGTATACGAAACTTGTGCATTATTAACATTAACAAACTCCATTGCTTTGCACTGCTTTCACCGAGATGACTGAGAGGGGTCCTATGCAGATCGTCCCTTTAAATGTTTCAGGGTTGTTGTTGCGCATGCTCCTCATTATCATTTGCAGTATTTTACAGACAGGCATGAACTAGTTTGTAATCCGATTCAAGGTTAGTTAAGAATATTAGGTTTTACTGGTGTGATTAGACTAGTTTGGAATGCATGAATAAGCAGAGAACTAACTGGTTTTCACCAAGGTGAATAGACTAGTTTGAAATGTAATTCAAGGTTAAACGACGCTGGGTTTCACCTAATTTAAAAGTAAACTAGCTAATTGATTTTCACCGACGTGATTAGACTAGTTTGGAATGTTACTCAAGGTTAAACGAGGCTGGGGTTTTTTAAAAGTAAATTACCTAATTATTATACGATCTTAATTATGATGTGTATAAAAGCACCATGCAATGCAATATAATTCAGTTTCTGTTTAGTCTTTGACTAGTTACAACGGTTAAAACGTCTTTGACCAGTTTTAATTTCTTTATAGAGAAATGGCTTCCTTTGTCTGCAACGTCTGCGGGGCTGTCTTCTCGAGGGGCGATAGTTTAAAACGCCACCAGCTCCAACAACATGACGTAGCATCGAAATCCACCGGTCTTTTTGTTTGCGATGTGTGCCCGGCATCCTTCTCACGGAAGGACAACCTTAAACGGCACAAGGACGCCAAACATGGTGTAGTGGTGCCTGTTGCCGGGCCATCCGGGATCAAACGACCGGCTGCACCAACGGTTGAGGGACCTGCCCCTAAGAAGCCGCGGAGATGCGTGGAGTGCAATGTCGATGTTGCTAACTTGGCAGCCCACCAGCGATCTAACGCGCACAAGACTAATGCTAGTCGTGTCCTGGATGGGGACGTGGAGGTTGTAGCGACCGCATTTAAAACTCGAATCGCTACATACAGAATTAGTAATGTCGATTCTACAAGTATGTATTTTTATAAGTATTTTGTGTTTGCTTAGTTCGTATTTTTAGGTCTATTGGATTTTCTACGCGAGCAGAAGGAGAGGTTCATAGCCTTAGTCGGGGAACAGCTGGCTATACACACCTCCCTCAAGATTAATTGCGAGTTGTTTGGTGGCTACGCCAAGATGGCTGTGGCAGAGGGTGTTGAAGATGTTAAATCCTTCAACACTCGAAATGTTGTGGTCACCTCCTCCAGTGACCTGGGAGCGGTCTACAACACCTTTGTGGAAAGAATGTCGGCTAAGTCTGATGAGTTCCAAGAACGAGATTCTGGTTAGTTTCTACAATTATTAATTTTTTCTAATTTTTTAAATTTTAGGTTGGACTCTGAAACAGGTGTTGTACTTGGAGGTAAATGTTAACAAGTACCAACCAATGCGGGGTTCATCTTATATGGAGCTCCCCAAATGGATTCAGGAGAAGCATGCAGTTATTAACGTACAGAATCAGGACGATGCATGTTTTGCCTGGTGCGTGGTAGCAGCTCTTCATCCCACAGCAAACGGAAACCCTCTACGATCTTCGTCATACCCGCATTACTCGACTGTACTCGACGTAACAGGAGTGCAGTTCCCGATGCCCATAAAGGATATACCCCGGTTCGAGGAGCAGAACGATGTCAGCGTCAACGTGTTTGGGGTAGAAGGCAAGTCCATCGTTGGACCGCTATATTTCACCGCTAATAAAAGGGATCGGCATGTGAACCTACTGTACATTCAGGATGGATGCAAGTCCCACTACTGTTTGATCAAAGATTTGGGGAAGCTAGTGGGTAAGCAGATCTCTCGTGAGCGCACCCGCAAATGGATTTGCGATGGATGCTTGGTGTTTTTTCCATCCGAAGACAAATTACACCAAGACTCAACAAACGACTGCAACCATGTAGTGACAACCATGCCGAACCACTTCAACAACATCCTCGAGTTCACCAACATCCACAAACAAATGCGGGTACCGTTCGTGATTTATGCAGACTTCGAAAGTGTGTTGAAGCCTATTAGCTCTGCAGTTCCGGATCCCACCTCTTCCTTCACCAACAGCACACAACACCACGAACCCTTCAGTTTTGCATACTATATCAAATGTTCATACGATGACTCGTTTAACAAATTTGAGCTGTACAGAGGACCTGAAGCCGCAAAAGTTTTTATGGAAAAGATGAAAGAGGAAGCCCAACGATTGGGAAAAATTTTAAAAACAAACACCCCCATGCTTCCAATGGAACCCCTAGATGAGTTGTTGTTTTATATGGTAGATGATTGCGGCATCTGCAAAAAACCATTGGGAGATGATCGAGTGAGGGATCACTGCCATCTTACGGGGGAATTTCGCTTTGCAGCACATAGCGCGTGCAACATTAATTACAGAGTACCTCATTTCATCCCGGTGGTGTTTCATAACCTAAGCGGTTATGATTCACATTTCATTGTGAAAGAGTTGGGGTATGATAAAGAGAGGGTTACTGTCATCCCGAATAATAAGGAGAGGTTCATATCGTTTACAAAAAACGTTAGATTGTCTAAGGAAAACGACGATGAAACTGATGAATCTTTTATTACGCTGAGATTTGTAGACTCCTTACGCTTCATGGCATCTAGCTTAAATAAACTAGCCTCCAACTTGAATGCTGAACAGTTTGTTGAACTAAAGAGCTGTTTCCCCAATGCCGAAGAGTTTGCTCTATTACATCGGAAGGGTGTGTTCCCGTACGACTACGTGAAAGATATTACCGTATTGGAAGAGAAGGCTCTACCACCACAAAATGCTTTCTACAACGGTCTAACCGCCACAGCGGTGTCGTATGCAGATTATGAACACGCACAGAATGTATGGAGAACATTCAAAATCCGAACGCTTGGGGATTACAGCGATCTTTATTTGAAAACAGACGTTTTGTTACTAGCAGACATTTTCGAGAACTTCAGAGACGTCTGCACAAAAACCTATGATCTAGACCTATGCCAATACGTGACTGCTCCTAGTTTGAGTTGGGATGCCATGTTGAAGCGCACTGGGGTGAAGCTCGAGTTGTTGACCGATGTCAGCATGCAACATTTTATCAAGAAAGGGATACGTGGTGGGTTAACCCAGTGCAGTGGTCGGTATGCTAAAGCCAACAATAAGTATATGGAAGACTACAACCCTGACGAGTCATCCAAGTACTTAACGTATCTGGATGCTAACAATTTATACGGATGGGCCATGTCCCAACATTTACCCATTAGTGGCTTTAGATGGTTAAACACGGACCAGTTATATCGTATAAAACATGAAATATTAAATATACCAAGCACGCACGAAAAAGGGTATATTTTGGAAGTTGATATACAGTATCCAGAACATCTTCACAACGACCACAATGACTTGCCTTTCTGCCCTGAATCGATGGTACCTCCAACGCCGTTTTCGAAGACGCCTAAGTTACTCGCCACCCTTCTGAACAAAACAAAATACATTGTTCACTACCGCAACTTGCAGCAGGCTCTGCGTAACGGTCTGCAATTAACTGTTGTGCATCGCGTGTTGGAGTTTGATCAGTCGACGTGGTTAAAACCCTACATTGATCTCAACACGAATCTCCGTACCTCTGCCGCTAACGCGTTTGAAAAGATTTTTCAAACTTATGAACAATGCGGTTTTGGTAAAACAATGGAGAACGTGGACAAAAGGGTCGATGTCAAAATAGTCACGCGATGGGAACACGACGGGAAAAAGTTGTGCGCGAGTGGACTAATAGCTAAACCTAACTTTAACAGTTGTACCGTGTTGGGGGAAAATCTGGCGATTATACAGATGGATCGTGTTAAAGTTAATTATAATAAACCGATCTATGCAGGATTGTCAATTTTGGATATATCAAAAACGCTAATGTACGACTTTCACTACAGTACCATGGTTCCTCTGTATGGTCCCAGATTGTCCCTGCTTTATACAGATACAGACTCTTTAGTTTATAGTGTTGAGATGCCAGACTTGTACAGTGACATTAACGCAAACATAATGCATTTTGATACTAGTGATTACCCTCCAAACAATAAGTACAATATACCACTTGTGAATAAAAAGGTGTTGGGTAAGTTTAAGGACGAGTTTTGTGGCGATTTGGTCTTGGAGTTCGTCGGCACCAGGGCCAAATCGTATTGCATAGTAAGTGAGAAAGACACTGTTAAAAAAATTAAGGGTGTTAGCCGTAGTGTGGTGGCGGGGATAAGTGTAGATAGTTTTAGGGGTGTGGTGGTTAATAATGATGATGCCCTCTTGCATACGATGGTATGCATTCGTAGTAAGAAACACCAACTGTATACTCAGTTGATTAATAAAATTAGTCTATCAGGCGAGGATGACAAAAGATATGTCATCCCCGGAAGCACATCAACATATGCATGGGGGCATAAAGATATAAGATAGTTATTTATATTTGTATATATTTTATTGTGTATAGTAGTATGTAAGTTAGTTATAAGACATACCTTCCACCCCCATCCTTAATAATTCCATCGTTCCCGGCGGCATGTGTTTACCTCCACGTGGTGTCGCTGGACGGTAAAACATATTGTTAACGACAATATGTCTTATTGACCGAAAACACGTTTCCTCTCTTTTACTTTAATCCTTTTTTGTTACAGGTTAAACTACTTGGATTCGGCTACACAGGAAATAATGTTATACTTTGTAAAAATTGTAATTAGTTTATTAAACTGTAAATTGGATAAATAAATTATTAAACTTTTGTGTTCTTAATTTTTGTGTTACTACCTCTAACTGTTTGGTTACCTTGGGTAGCGAAAAAGGTTCTAAAAATGGAGTTAAATATATAGATGAACGAAATTTAGAGATTCCTGATTTTAAAGTGTAACTTTGCCGGGCGTTGTCCGATTTCAAATCTGTTTGCAGATTCGAATTCTGCGTAAAATTCTAAGCTAATTTAATGTATCGCATGATTAAAAAAATTTATAAGAACGCTCAAAAGTCGCTACAGGTAAGAAATCTTAAAATGAGGGTAGCTCCCTGGGGGATGGTGCAATCTAAAAAATTCCTAGAGATTCGGGTAGCTGAGAAAAATCTAATATTAATTGATACCAAACAAGGTAGGATTATCTCGAAAGATTCATTGGCTAGTCGAAGAAAACTATTTGGTCCAGAATGTTAGCGGTAAAAAAAATCTTTAAAATAGGTTTATCTCGTGTGTGGAAATGAGGATGCTCATTTATCTCAAAAGATGAAAAATTTAAGATATTTATCTCGAAAGATGAAAAATGGTTAGTCGAAGAAAACTTTTTGGTCCAGATGAGTGTGGAAATGAAGGATTCTGGTGGAAATGAGGTCACAGAATCCCTGAAAATGGTCTACTACTGCCTTTGTTTAAGAAGATACTTAGATCCATTAAAACCTCAAGGTGTTGTATTTTGTTTTCTCTGAGGGTGTTTTTTGAATGACACACATTAAGATGATGAGATCTTTATCATATTTTTGCATACGTTTACTCGTTATAAGGTTACAATTTTGCATTCCAGGAAAGTAATGATTTGAATACACGAATTATGTGAAAATATTAAATATCGATTACTAACGAAAGCAGTTGTAATAAATTAAATTGGTTGTCTTTACTAGTAGCCATTAATTTGCCCCAACGAGGTACGTATGCTTAGAATAATCCAATTTTTGGGTCTTTTAAAAGTATTTATTATACCTTTATTAGTAAAATTTCTAGTACAGCAGTATTTAGCGGCATGTTATTTAACGTTTTCTACTGGTATCGCCTATGGAATAAATTATTACATTCAAATACTTTAAGCCACAAAATTAATAAAAAATTGAGTTGTTAAATAAAATTTAAATCACTCTTGAATAGAGTTGAAAAGTGTTAAAGTAATAGCAAAAATTAAATACATCAAACTGTACTTAAACGGTCTCTAAACAGCTTTTCCGTATTGCTTAAATACTGCTGCTACTTACATCAGTAGGATGCGCATTTACTGTAAATATGTATACCAGTTTACTACAAATTTATTGTGAAAATCCTTAACTATAACATTGCACACGTGCATACGCTCCTCCCAAATCTTTTTTTTACTCTACGCACTATTGTATGATCTACTTTATGTTTGTTTAACGTTTATTCGAGGCCTGTGATACCACTTTGTAGGGCTAGTGCATTATTTAACGAAACATTAGGTATTAGAAATGGGTTCACTAATTTCAATTGTTTAACGAAATTTCAGTACCAAGACACCTCTGTAAAAATTTACAGATTTGTTAGCGTACATTTAATAACATGGCTATTCCAATATGATATCCAATTAGGATAAGTATTCTAAATAGTAATGTACCTAATATATTTGTATATGCACAGCAATAACGTTCGGGACTTTACACTCTTCGTATCAAACTGAGGTAGGACAGATAGACACTCCCGAAATCACAGGCATAGGAAAGTTTATTTTTACACATGCCCACGAGTGCAAATCAACCATTGAATCGTGTAAATGGAGGTACACGCCTTACTAACTCAACAATCATAAAACTCGACACAAAAATGAAAGTGCTAAAAGTAAACCACAAAAGCAATTGAAAGCTCACACACTCTAAGAACCCGTAACCATGGTAGATTACTCGCAATACACATATACTTATAAATTACAACAATAAAAAATGTGTTGCAAACGTAAAGGAATGCTGCCGGTTTCGGTATCCAATGTTAAAGTGAGAGAACAAGCTGACTAATCGCAATATAACTACATTGACCTTGAAAATAGAGCAGTTAAATGCACTATTTTGGGAAAACGAAAAATAATATTCAGTGACACTGGGACAAAAAGCTTATAAAACCTACGGATAATAAAGGTGTGTAGCAGTTATTTGAGAACAGAGTGCAAAGCAGAGTCTTGAATTCGATTGACACCCAACCATCGCCGCACGGAATAAGGTTGATAATCTGGTAATATTCCAAAACAGTAACATTCAAACCAATCAAAAATACACAATCGAACCCAGGACAGAAAAGCAAGTAAAAATTTTAGTAAACACAAAAAACGACATATGAGTTATATATCACATGTCATTTTAACAAGGAGTAGAAATACCCAACGCGGTAGTACAAATAAAAAACAATTAAGCCACAACGATTACCCCATAGAAATATCATTAACAAAACCAATAGCAGTGAAAGAATCGAATTTTAGCGAAATGGAAATCGAGAAGAATTTGAAAGTAATTCCAACCCCCACAGAATACGATAAAATGTTAAAGGAAAATTTAATTAACATTCGTTTTAATGATGATATTAGTAGAAGGATGATAGGAGAATCAGCGTCTCCTTTCCTCCAGCATGCTCATTTTTTCACTCCTTCTGGAACAAATAGTTTTCTTTGACTAGCCATTTCATTTTTCAGCATAAATCTATCTTGTTTGGTATCAATTAATATTGAATTTTTCTCAGTTGCCTGAATTTCTTGGAATTTTTTAGATAGCATCACTCCCTAAGGCGGTACCCCAATTTTAAGATTTTTTATCGGCGGCGATTTCTGACCGTGCTTATAAACTTTTTTAACGATGCGACACATCAGATTAGCCTAGAATTTTATCCAGATTTCGAATCTGTAAACAGATTTAAAATTCAACCACCCCTTACCGTTTTACACACATACCTTCTAGCAAACATATAAAAGATTATTTTTGTTTCTTTCGAGATAAATATATCTTGTTTGGTATCAACAAATATTAGATTTTTCTAAGGAGTCCAATCTGTAAATAGATTTTAAATAGGGCCACCCCTTACAAAGTTAATCTTTTAAAGACTCCAAACCTCTAAATTTTTGCTCATCTATATTTAACTCCAATTGTAAAACCTTTTTTTGCTACCCAAAGCATTTGCTTTAACCAACCATTTCCCAAAAATCTAAAACCGCTGGAATTTTAGAAATGAACTCTTTATATGCCATAAGTGTTTGATATTTAAAACCATTTTCAAACAGTAATGTTTTCAGAATAGTGTAAAACATTCCAATGTAATGTGTTTACGACAACAGCTATTCAAACAGATAGCCCTTGTAAAGTACAATTATTATGATTTTCTAATCATTACGAGAAATGTGTGCCGAAACCAGTACAAGTTACAGATATAGAAATTCAAAAAGTTACGGACAACAAATGGATTGTTGCATTTCCTCAAGAAGTAATAGCAACCGCCAATTGCAACCAAGACGAAAAAAAATTTAGCCTTAATTGAAAGCAAAGTGATCACCATAAAGGAAGATTACTACTTAAAATTAGAAAGTACAATTATTCGAGTATATCAAAACCCAACGGTGACGAAGAAATTTGCAAATCTACCCGAACCACAGCTCAAGATTCCTCAAACCGAATACAACGAAATTATCAAAAAACCGATGCAACTAGAACATCTAGACCTCGACGATCTCAACTACGCAGTAAAATTAATGGACATTTATAGAGAATACTTAAGTGGATTAAAAGTGCCAAAGCTACATCATGACGATATTAGTGTTTGGACAATTTTATTGATCGTTGTAATAATTTTATTAACTGTATATTTATTGTATAAAATAAACCGTAGATATAAGAACAAAGAAACAAATGTGAACAAAGTAACTACAAATGAAACTTTAGGGACAATGAGTTTTAAAATTAAGTACAACCCTTAATTTTTTTCTAAGTCGGGAGGAGTTACATATCCCCCAATTAATATGTATACAAATTTAAATACAATTATTAAGTCTTTAGAAATAGAATGTTACATTGTATAATTGAAGGACACATTATAACAGGTTAATGAAAGTTCATAATCAGACGTGAGAACGGAAGCAACTACTTTGTATTCCAGACGCAACATGATACGGCAGGTGCAGATTACAATGAACTATAAGAAAGCAATTGCTATAATTAAGATTACTAAGAAGTAATGCATTGTATTTTATCAAGAAATAGCAGACGTGAGATCTGCATTTCCCACAAGATGATGTGAGAGCAGGGATTACATAAATACCCTGAGGAGCCCCTAATGGGTAGTCTGTATCGAACTTCATAACTTTAGCATTGTTGTTGTGCAAGCTACTCACCACAATTAGTAATTATTAACTTTGATTAATTGTTAATTAAAATTAAGACGTTAATGAATATAACGTACAAGTTGTCAAACCATTTATGTAATTACTGTATAAAAATAAATTTGATAGAAATGTTTTTGGAAAGAAAACTTTAAAAAAAAGCTTTCAAAGGCCCAAAACCAAACTCGTCTATGCTTCTGTATGGAGGGATGAAGTTCGGCGGATTTCGGGTCGCTGAGGGTGTTCAAGAATTAGTTGAGTATTTGCGCCGGTAATAGGCAGATAAAGGAGTCGGGATTGACACCCGCCCGTTTAAGCTATGTTATACAAGTCCTGCACATCTGGTTATACATGCTTACACTTAATACGGTGCGAATACCAAAGAAATACCAAAAGTTGATTGGGGCTTTGGCATGCTACGAAAGTATAGAAGATCCCCCACCCCCGCATATAATAATGTACCAGATTATTGGGTACGCTTTATTAAAAGTTATTGCTCTTTCATTAAATTCGAGCTAGTTGTGATTGTACATTTTAGCTAATTTAGGCGTTTTCTCCTACTTGCACGTGTGATTCTTATAAAGAGCAGATAGAATGATACCCATATTCGCTATGACGAAAAGAGTAATTTAAAACTAACGAAAATAATCGTGACATAACCATAAATTAATCAAACCTAGAAAATTATAAAGTGTTTAAGAGTTACATGTTTTAACAAAAGGTATGTATAACGTCTATCTCATTAGTCCAGAAATTGAAAAATTATCTATTTGTATTGTTAATATTATTCTTTGGACAAAGAGATAGATGACGGACATTTATACAACGAATATTAATTTTGCACACAAGTTTATAATTGAAATGTAGGACTTGCCCACAACATCAAAACGTCTTATTAGTCTTTTTATCGTGTTTTATCACGAGCTGCCTAAAAGTACTTTGAACAAGGTGCTGGTACTTAACCCAGTATAATTGCACATTAATCTAAATAAAAGCACGCCACATACTTTTGACATTATCAACAGTAGTCTCTGAAGTAGCGCCTCAGTACGTTATGGATTCTCTGTAAATAATTGTCAGTAATTAAGCTTATATTAGATCTAATAATGAAGAATAAATTGAATTTCGTTACCATATAAAACGTGGTTGTACAAATATATCTATGTTAGAAAACATCATAAAGGTATCTAAACAGCCTGCTATAAATTAAAAGACAGGTCCTGTTATGGTGCAGCTTTACCTTTCAATTTAAATTATTTTCTAAGTACTTACAACCTGCAAATAATATATTCACTTTTGTAAAACAAACAACGATCCATTTGACGTAAAATCTTCAACTAATATCTGCGATATCTTTTACATGAACCATAGCCATCTTCGGTACCTTACAAGTTATTTATTCTCATTATCTGTATCTCTTGATTATTCTCCTTTGTTCTCTGGCTGCGCCCTTTGAAATTTTTGTAATCGCTTTTGTTTTCACGCGCGTTGAATACAAAGTGCTGAAATTGTGATTCTACGTGAAATGCTGTGATAGAGGAAACGTACATTGTACCTTACTCTCCACACTCATTATACCACTAATTTCAATTACATGATTAATTTTATACCGTACTCTTCTTATCGACTTCAAATTTTTAGCAACTCAGAATATGCACACTTCAGTAATTATTATTGTTTACATTACCCTGGTCAATACCCATCAGGAGAGCTGTCCATAGCGCTCCACTGCTGCAACCGCAGTAATACAAAGCAATAATGTAGTTTTACACAAGAGCATACAGATAAAATAACGTTTTATGTTGCCTTTCAAACAATGAACGTTCTTTTCACTATAGAGATACAATACGTAGCGAAATGACTGAAAGTCCAACAAGGCCACCCTTGTAATTGTATTTTATCCACTTATCGTTGCAACTGTCTCTAAACAACGGTACATCAAATAACAATGGAATTCTCCTAAGACGTGGTATTATTTCTTTTTCCTTTAAGAGAGCCCTTGTGAAATATATAACAGGGACATTTACAGACGAATACGTGACACTGGAGATTGTACTGGAATACAGATTTATGCATGAGTTGCAAATACGTCCGTGAAATATGCACTATAGAAATTTTTAATATAGAAAATTGGTTTGACAAATTTGAACAAAATTGTATATATTATCAACTAGACAATAAGGCAATTGTGTCTGAAATCGCTTAATTAGTGTATCACGATAAAGGCGTATTACCATGGTCTTTCGGAATATGTTTCCAAAGCAGAATTAATTTTCTACTACATTAAGACCAGTTGTCGCCGCAAACTTATATAATTTTCCATAGGTATATATGCATTACAGATGCCTTTACCCGAGGGTGCATTTCAGGTTTTAAATATTCATAAAAAATTGCTTTAATGCTGAATTTACGTTTGCTACTTCCGAGCGAATCTCTTAGAAGAAAACCAGACATATACACGCTTGATTGATTTTACTGGTCATCACCTTAACTGATTAAAAGCAGGAATTCACTTCTCATATAAAAAGTCTCATAAATTATTGTTCGTTATTTCTACACTCATACGGTATCTTTTGCTTCCCTATATAACAGATACAGATATTTCAAAACTAAATTTAAGAATCCACTTCCTCGACTACTTCAGTTACTAAACCATTAGAAGGCTTTCGTGCTCAAACGGTTTAGTATAATAAGCTTAACTAAAATTTTTTAAGTACATTATTTACAAATAATAATGTAGATAAAAATGGAAATTGATGCATTATAAATCACATAAAAAGGTATCAAAGTTATAATTTATATCCACAATAAACTTATATTAAACTCCCAGTGTTAGAGCACTTTCACCGTCGTACTTCTTCTTTTAAAAATATACTTTTTTCAAAAATACGGGTAAATTGCCCCTTGTTATATGAATAATTTCATAAGTGAAATTTTGTATTAATTAAACCTTATACTACAACTTTTCAGAATAAAATTATTAAATACGAAAAGCCGATATAAATATCTTCCCAAAGTTTTTTTACACAAAAAGGTACAAATCTGAAACTAGTCTGACCTTTCACAGTAAACTTAGTTACAAGAGCTTTGGATCAACCAACAAAAGCTCATTGGAATTTAGTGAAAAATTATCTCTGGTGACTTTGAAAAATTATCAACTCCCCCAGTTGTCAATGCATTAGTTCTCAAATCTTTCTTTGCGACGTGATAAATTGTTAAACAAAACTACACACGTCCTTTCCAGCATAAAACCTGAAACCAACTGGCAACGAATTTAATTGCAAAAAAATTAACTTTAATAGTTTTCGAACGATACTTCTTAAAATTTAATCCAAGATGTGATGTAGAATTTAATGTAGCATTTTAACAGGATTTGGACTTGTATCCAAAGTAATATTTGAAGTCGTATATAAAGTACCTTTTGAACCAATATCTTACGGACCTAAATCAGTTCTTATTACTTAATTTAAAACATGTAGGTCTACTTACGAATTCCTAGAGTCGCAGAAAACAACTAACGTCAACATTTTTATATCAATCCTAATAATTGCAATAATTTTTATTTAAATCTGCTGTTTTAAATTACTACAATGGTTCACAGGAATTACAACACTCTTCCTTTTAAAGCTACCTTAGCCCTATATATAGCACCTAACTCAGATTATAAACAAACATGACTTCAGAAAATTAATTATATTTTCCTAATTATGAAACTCTTTGATGGCCATGTCACCAATATAAACGTTTCAGTTCATAACAAAACATTTCATTCGTCGAGCGCTTCGGCTAATGCAAAATTGACTGATTTTAAGATACATAAATTCCATTTATTTTAATTTCCAATCTCTCCAAATGTTGCTAACATACACAGGAAATTTGTTTCAATATTGCACTTTATCGTGCAAAGACATGCTATTATTAAACGGAATAACTAGTGTACACGTGACTAGCAAACTGTAACGCTTTATTATTAGAATAAAATTCAATTTTTCTGCAAAATAATACTCCTTCAAATTAAAACTTTACCTTGATACAGAATGAATGATATATGTCAAATATGCATCCATTTAACTAATATGAAACGAACATGTATATACAAAAGCGATATTAATGAAAGTTCACTCTTTTATGATTAATTATTCCAAATTTGAACTGTCTTCATTAACCAAAATGGCATTTATTTATCATTATCTCTATCCAAATAAAAAGATGATATTTTGAAAATAAAGAAAATATGTTTCACTTTTCTTCCTTCTCACAAACACATAGATTAACATCATGCATCGATATTTTCTCTATTTTCTCTATTTTACTATCAATTTGCTCCTTAATTTTACCCGAACAATTTTCTTTTTAACTATTCCAAAATATTTAGCTCATTGACTTCACCTCATCAATTTATACTAAACTCTACCAAAACAATCTACTCCTTTGCTTTATCGGGACAATTAATTGGATCCAACTTTATTTATCCCACCCTCATTTCAATATAATCAATATTACTCAATAAATCTCTTTATTATTGTTCAATTGATTAGCCCGCCCCATATAGCAGTCTTTATAATTATACTTTTGCTCTCAGCATAAACCCTACCACTACCTTACCCATTAGAACCATCAACACTATAGACTATAACTAGAGTCCTGGAACTTTCAAAATTTATGTCACTCTGCAACACTATCTTCCGCTTCAAAACTACCACACTGTTAATTGTTACTAACTATTTACCGCTCGGCGCTACTAATCATTTTTCTTTAAACGTATCGTATTTTCTATTACAAATATGTATATTGCATCATAAAATTTTTTGTAATCAAGATGGCTCCCTCCCCGGTTTCAACTTAACGTTTTAAACCCATTATTTCAAAAAAATATTTTTAATCGTCAATACATATGTTACATGTTACATGAAACAAAATCGCGGCACAAGAAAGTTAACAAAAACCGAATTGCAGAAAAAATTAACAAAATCGCAGCACCACGTTAGGGCGTCAGTAATTTATGCTACTTGCATTGACGTAGCCCACAAAAAAAAACAAAAAAAAAGAAATGGACCGGGCTCAATCGGCGAGTGGTCGGGGTATTATACCCACAACAAAAATTAAGGAAGGCCTGAAATAAAGAAAAAAAAATTACACACACTCTTACTCAAAACACTACATATTAACAAAAGAAACCTATAATTAAACACAATATGTACACGCAATAAATAATTACATACTAAATCTAAAAAAAATATCAACCAAAAGAACAAATCATTTTTTTTAAATGGTGAGCTGTCGGTTTTAGGTTACTCCCTAGATTGAGTTTCAACAAAAAAAGGAAATTAAGCGAAATTACCCCTCTAAAACCAACAGCTCTAAATTAGCATGGTAAATCTAAAACTAAGTATATACATAATAGCAACGCCATTTTTAAACGTGCCAGCAAGCCTTCAAATCATTTTCACTCTAATAAGTTGTACATTCTTAGTTTTTTAAAGCAAATAGTAATGGATTCATATAGCATCAATAAATCTCAAACTAATTCACTAATTGTCGTCGAAACGGATTAAATTTAGGAATGCATGAGCTTAAGTCGGAAATTTTAACCAATATGGGCGCAATCGTAAGTGATGGAGACAGAAAACAATCACCCTCGAAGTTGCTGACGTCGGAGTTGAGTAACTAGCTGGTCCACAGCATCGCGTAGGTGGGCCTACACCCAGAAAGAACGCACTTGGGCTCCCATTACAGCAAGGGACAACCAATCATCGTGGCTTTAAGGCCACCGGAAGAAGCTGGAGCAATTACCAGTAAAAACTAATTTTATTCCGACGAAAAATACAATTTTATAAAAACCCTAAATACCCACCACGCCGTGTTGCGTGCGCATAATTTTCATAACGAAAAACGGAAACGACCAAACATTTCTACACGTGTCTCCGTTGTGTAGATTGGAAAGCAAATAAAATCAATTTCGTTCAGTCAGTGACCATAGCTCAAAGTAATATTTCTATTCAGAATTAACCTGGAAAAACACATTTTATATTGGGATAATACGCAGCTTTAATTCGACGAATTTTTCCGACGGAAAACACGTAAGAAGCAGTTATCGGATACTTGGAACAGGTTATCAACTAACTGAGTATAGCGTAAACTTTACGTTAGGAGATTCTAGGAAGTAGAAATTATTCTTAATTAGCGGAAGTATTTACCAAGTAAAATATACAGGATATTTGATTTATCGAATAAAGTTTCGTTTTAGAAGCAAAGTGGATTTTAGTTGCAAATTATTAGCCAGCGTATTTTTTTTTAATTATGAATGGACGATTTTATTTAACCGTAGACATGGAATTTAGATAAACGGATAATTAATTAGCAAAGTGTTTAAGTTGAAAATTATTGTAAATGATATAACCAATTATTGCCGAAAGTGAACGTAACAACACATAAAGTAATAAATAATTATTAGAATGCTGCAAAACAAGTATTTAGTGATTATTAACTCAATTCTAATCAAATGCTAATTAGACTGTGATAGTCTGTTAAATACGCCAATGACTCTGAACTAATATTTTTTTGTTGTTGCTTTTAGCGATCTTTCATCTTCACTCTGTTACGTCCACCTTTCAACGGTGTACTAAACCTTACGCCATTTTATTTCATTATCCATTCGCACAGATGCTTTTGATACTCATACACCATTCTGTATATTTGACATTACTACAATAAGTACGCTTTACTACAATTCCGTTTAAACCTATTTGCTGCGAAATGGAAAATTCTATAATTTAAATAATTGGTACCTTGTTTCATGTATCCGTCAGATTGATACATATTACGATAGATTATAATTAATCCTTATAATACCCAACCCTAAAGACTCGTTGAAATAATGGATCATATTTCTCGTAAAGTTTGTTTCGAGTTTAACACCTGTGCGTTTGATAACGCTGGGATTGAATTTAATTCTGGCTATAGAACGACTTCATTCTATTCTTTCTGCATACGACCAAGAAGATTTGTCGCTTTTCGTTATCTACAGAATTTCGTGCAGACCGTTATGTGATAAGTGCTTTCAGTTTTAAAAAATTTACTTTTCTTTGTAAATGATTTAATCTTTAATCGTACCTGTTACAGCTTCCTCCGGTGGACATGACCGTCCATTACATTGACCCCGGACTGACGAGACGGTTGGCTCTTGTTTTATAGGAAGGATGCACGAATTGTGTGGTCCCGGGTCCATCTGTTCTTGTCTGTCCTTGGGGAGGGTGTGACCAATCCAACAACGTAGACGCGCGGGTGAGAGTTTCTTCACTACTTACTTGTGTGGGTTTTATGTAGTTTGGTGAAACCGTTAAGTTAAAGGCACTTTAAGCCAATAAACAATTAATTTTTTTGGGGTATAAGCTTAATGTGTTTATTTTTATTACAGGTTGAACTGCATATGTTCAGGCAATTTCTTTTCCTGTCGGTCTGATAAAACCCCGCCTACTTGCCGATAGAGCCCGGTCATTCTTTCCTTGTCTCTTCCGTTTACGTCTATGTACGTAGCAACTCATATAATTTTTTGATGTGCTGTAAAAAAATTCTTAGTTATTAGCTTTGCAAATCAAATATTTAGAGTACGCAAAAATTACTAAAAGCCAAAAAAATAAAGTCTTGGAAAAATCTCATTGCCTTCTCTTCAAATCAACATCCGCGTTCACGATGTGGGAACCTTAATATCTTTTCATATTGGACATTTTACAATTTGATTGTCACTATAAAAATTTTCATACGAAAGCTTTATGTAATTTTTAAATGTACCAATTTAGCATATTCAATACACAGCGCTTAAACATATAGCAACTAATTAATGTTGTTGAGTCGCGTTGTTAACACACAAGTCCTTTAAAACTCGACAAAATTTTATATAGAAATGAGTTTTTAAAGAAGCTTACTTTTATTCTGCCTAATAATCACTATGCTATTAAATATTGCAAAAGTGGAGAGAAGCTTTTATTATCTGAAAATTGGAACCTACATGTGAAAATAATGATAAAAGATTGACTGTTAAATTTATTAAAAGTGTAGATTGAAAACTACCTTTAATTATATTAATAAACAAACGTGCGCCCTACGATGATATCATTGACAAATCTGCAGGTATAAAGAAAAGAAAGAGTGATTCTGTTTTGGAGAAGTTGAAAAAATATACAACTGTGCGAATTGTACTAGTATTTCTTTGTTTGGTATTTTTTGTATTTTTATAATATAATGTAGGTATTTTATTATATATTTATTTGAAAGAAATGATGATAACCGCTTACTAGAGGTTGGATTCACAATATAGGTCTTTACCCTAAATATGCTGTTCTTGGAACTACGATTCCCCACTTGCACATGCCCTATATATTTCAAAATATTAACCCTTACAGATGTGTTACATCTGACAGCCCACGCATATTACTACATTGTTAAAGACATGCTCTACAAGCTTTTCTCTCTACATGACTAAGTTGTCACGAACTTTTTCGTAGAAGCTTACCACACAAAAGGTACACACTATCTACTCTGTGACGTGTCTTATCACATTTGTTCATCACAATCACTAGCTGGAGACCCACTTGCAGCATTTCATAATGAGCTTGCAATTGTGTGCGGGTGTATTCGTATCTTAATGCTACTTGTTTTAATCTTCTCGAGTATTCACTTATTAAAGGCTTGCAAGCTTAGTAAACATTTTGTTTGCTTTTTGTCTAAAATTCATATTTCTGCTGGTATTCATAGAACGGTTCGCACAATTTTCTCCCAGCTTTAACACAAACCCATATAATCCCGCAAACGCAGCCGAACACCTAACTAACAAACGAAATATCTAGTATACAAATGTAACCGTATAAAGTTATAGCAAACTAAATCTTTCTCTTTAATACAAACTTTTCGTTCCGTTTTACTGCTGCAAAAGAGAGTAGGTAACAGGAAGCTTAAATGAAAGTGAGGAATAATAGGAAAACTTAGGGATTTGTATAATCGTACATTGTGGAAGTAGCCTTTGCCGAGGATCTCCATTGTTCCCAAAAGAAATAAATCAAAGATTTTCAGTTAGAGGATTGAGCCGCCCCTACTGGAATAAGTGGGCATCTTTCAAGACTACAAATCCAGAACTCAGATTAAATATTTAATCATGTGTGCATGTGAAAAAGCAGTACGTACAAATTTAAAAAATTAAGAAGTTAATCTCGGAACTTAGAAGCGTAGATCCTAAGTTTTCTCTTCGTTGAAATAGAATGCAATAAATAAATTACAGAGAGAAACACTCTTATAGAAAATTTAAAAATATAAGGAAATTGACTTATTAACCTACTAAAGCTGTCGTCGTGTTTTGCTTTCTATGTCTATGCAAAATCTGATCTTTATTATTGTAAATAGGTATGTTAATTTTCCAGTAGTCAGGAATTCATGTCCTATTCCTACCTTTCGACATCACCTATGTATTCTCTTAACTTATGGGTATAGATATTTATTCAGAATTTTAGGATTTCAAAATTTAACATAAATTTCTGATTTGAAATCATAGTAGGTAACTTTTCGGTAACTTTTTGATGAAACCAAGCATTTCTCCAAAATAAACTTGATTGAATATAGTGGGGTAAGATTAGCCGTATTTGGAATACATCCACCCTCTGTTCACCACCACCACTGACGCTATAGCTGTCACTTTGACATTTTTTACGTCACTTTCAGAATCCGTCATTTTTTGTTATGTCACTTTGACAATCTGCCATTCTTTCGTAGGTCATCTTAACAATCCACCATTTTTTTACCTCGCGGTTTTTGCTTACTCTGTATGTATCTACTTTGGTTCCATCTTGTAGTTACATTTCTACATAGTTACGTCACGCAGTCCTTAGAAAAAGATATTATTGAAGCAAGGTTCGAACTCGAGCCGCCTGCATGTGAATGCCCTATCCACTAGACTACCGAGTCAATGTGTACAAGTGCATGTATATATTTTTATTGAATATACAGATTACAGATTCTAAAGATTAACTAAAAAGCACCTAAGCGCAAATTTTATATAGTCTAACCCTATATATTTTTAGAAACGAGCACTACTAAGTCACATAATTTTCGAAAGGTACGCTCTAGATGTCTGCATTAGTCAACAGGTACTTTTAGACTGAACCATTTGAGGTTCAACTTTTATAATTACCCCAATTTCATGTTCATTTAAAACGCATACGACATTTTTCTGTCAGTACGTCACAGACATATTTTTTAACTATGTCATGTTTCGACGACCTAACCCTTTATTTTATTTAATGCAGTACTACCTAACTATAAAAACGCAATAAAGATATTAAAAGTTATTAAAAGTGTAATATGAACATGTTTGACAATCGTGATTATAATAATAAGTTACAAATAAGTAGAATAAACTTTATTAAAGTTATTATAATTTTATTAAATATGTACCAGTTTTGTACTATCATCCAGTGTGATATACGGGTATATCCATTCTTCTAAATAATTGCGTGAACGATTGTCTCATACCAACATCTCATATTTTGATTAGGGTTAAAAATCCTTGAACATAAGAAGATTATCGAAAAATTGAAGGTGTGTTGTTAGCCTACAAGATTTTGCGTTTATTATTATAGTTGTCCGACAAACACCACGTGGAAGTAACACTTGCCTACCAGGAACGAGGAATGGGCAAGAAAGACAGAAAATCTTAAAAGTACTATATACAAATAAATATACCAAAACTTAAATTAAAACAACCTAAAACAAGAATCCACAAATGTCATCATGTCTCTCATGCATATTTATTAGTAGTTCCTGAGATGAGAAAACGCTTATCATCATCTCCAAATCAACAAATTTTAGTAATAAGTTGTGTACACAGTTGTTGCTTCTTGCTGCGTATACACAACGTTGCATGCATGAGGGGTGCGGTATTATTCTAAACAACACTCCTAAAACTATGTACACCTATATTATTTACAACGTTCCGTTTGATACCTTTAATTTTCTTGAGTACATTGTGTTCACTTATTATACAGCAGCTTTTACCTGTAGTTCCGACAAATTCCAGTACTCACTACAAAACTCGTCTGCAAATTTGAAAGGTACCTTTTTGTTAACAAGTGAGATATTAAATTTATTATCGGGGGCGTAACCACTGGTATCAAAGTTGACTGAATTAGCACTTACCACTATAAAAGTCTTCAGTTTCAACACATACCCTGAGTTTGTGTATTTGCACAAAAGCGAGAGCTTAAAGTCATACAGTGGTTTCACTTTTTTTAGAGACTTTATTAAATTAATTACAAGAGATTTTTGCTGATATTAAAATTCCGGCTTTGCTATCTTCAATTCACGTTTGCGTAGGGAATCTCATACATAAGAGTTTTGGACAAATCTAATATTAGAAAACTGCATTATTGGGTTTGTTATATAAAACTTTAACTTGGTCCATCAGTATAATGACTAAATTTTCACTTAGTACTGTACAACTATTAAAGTTCGGGCTGGCTATTAAGCTACTCGCGCCTTTACTTCCCCGAGCTACGATTTTAAGGTCCACGCGCTTATCCACCTTCTCTATGATTTTTCCAAATACGATATAACATTGTTCTTTAACTTAAAAAAGTCTTTCTCAAATGAACTTACCCCACGAGTTCTTAATTCAGTCTTAAAGCATACATAGGGTTTTTGATGTGGAGAGTGGTCAGATGTCAGGACTCGGTGAATGGCCATCAACACCAATTCATTCCGCAAACGCTGTTGCAAGTTCCGGTAATGAATGATGTATTCTGCTTTATCTTTGAATGTGGCAAATAGCTAGTGGTCCTAGACTTCATGGGTTGTGGGTCCTTATTTCTGAACAGAAAAGTAAACGGTTGTGTATATATGGTAATTCTTTGTGGTAGTGTAGGCCCATTTCGAAAATGTATCCTATGTCGTAGATAGCCGGAAAGTTTAAGATATAGTTTTCAGTTGAACTGTTTCATCAGCAGTTATCCACGTAAACCCTCCTATGGGGAGATACTGACTTATAACCCACCCATGCAAGTTATTGGCATCGAGATAGGATAAATATGTGGATGGAGCGATGAGGTCATAGTCATTCATGTACTTATTGTTAACCTTGGTATATCTACCACTGCACTGGGTCAATTCACCTCTGATCCCAGCTTTCACAAAATGGGGCATGCCCAAGTCCGTCAGTCAGGAGTTTATAGCCTTATGGTTATTATGGGATTTTATTTTACGAGAATTTCCAGTAAGAGAATAAAGCCCACGGCAAGTTCTGATGGAAAATGGCCCAAAGTTGTGGAAATCTCAAAGGCAAAGCGGCTAGTCGAACTATATGCTCTGGGTGAAACATGAGCTGTGGGTCGGGGTTGAATTGCGACCAAAAATATGAAGAATAAGGCGCCACCGTATTTTTCTATACAGAGAAGACCTTACTCAAGTCCCTTGTACAAGGCGAATGCGGAAACCTTTATTCTATAACCACTATACAGTTTATTAAAGACAACATAATCCCTAAAGTTTCTTACCTTATGGCTCGACTTTGACCTTAGTATTCCACTGCTTCACCTGTGAACAGATTAAACAAAGAATAGCACTGTTTGTGCATCTATACTCAAAAATTTTAAAATTCAAATGGAATCAACTTTCATTCATCCTAATTAAAAAGAATAGTCTTGTTCAAAAATAAAAATCTATTCCTCTTGTATTCAATTAACGTGCTTTTTACAAAATATCCTTTCATTTATTATATATTTTGATTAAATTAATTTGTGAAAATTATTTACAAAGGCACTGGATAAAATCAGTACCAATCAAGTTAAATGTGGTTATTTCTGTAAGAAATATCTAGCCAAGTTTTATTAACAAATTGATTAAGCATAAAGTTGCTTTCTAAACTGTTACTTACTGATAACAAAAATGTTGGTTTGGGTAGATCTACCATAACCTCACAATAAATAATTCCAGTTAGTTATTAATGAAATAGCAAACATAGAAGTTTAATTTCTAATTTTTCTTAAATAGAAGAATTTACTTTCTATCACATAATGACATCTTCCGTAGTTTCAGTGAATTAATAAAAGATTTAGAAATGTAAAATTTACAGATTCCTATTGCTTAATATTGAAAAATATATTTATAGTCTGTCCTTGACCTATTTTTAAGTTTAAATAACTTGATTAAACAAAAAATTATCTAATTACTATGTCCATAGTTCAGCTAACACACGAAAACAAATTTCTACATACCAGAACTCCGTCTGACTGAAAAATACCTGCTAGGCGTCTTGCGTCAGCATTAAAATAAGGAAATCTCCAATTTAGAACAAATAATTTTACTGCATACTGAAACTCCACATTACTCGGCATCCATTTTAAATAATTAAATTTTGCCAGGTCCACACTCGAACAAAGCGTAAACTCCTATATGTTCTTCTAGTGCTTTTAATTAAAATTACGTTAAACCAGACTCCTGTTAACTAAAGATGGTATGTTTTTCTTGAAGCTAAACATTATTTCCAATTTTTATCTTATTACCAATCTGCATGTTAATTTAAGGTTGCCTTACGTATAAATTAAACTACGAAAATTATCAAACGTTGCATGTTATTTTAAATTGAATACTATATGTAAAATTGCATGTTATATATAAAGTTGCATGTTACCACGGCCTTTCAACCAAAATAATTTCTCGTCATCTGCGAGCTGTTCCAACAAGTGGACAATACAAAAGTGCCTTTCGGAGATGACATTCTCTCCTAAGAACAACTTAAACCGCACGTGCTTCCAACACGAAAAAACTGCAAAAACCATTGTCCTCGGATTCAAGGAACAAACGACCTGCTTTCACCACAGCTGTATTGGAAGTGTCGGGGTCAAGCGAGTTACTGCCCGGCAACAAGATTACTTTACAATTTCTTAATAGATGGAGCTCTAGGAATGATACTAAATGAAAACTTTATTTTGTCGCCGTGTAAATTAAATTTTAATTTGAATTGAAAGCGAATATTTTATTGGGCAATAGGTAATATTTAATTAGTGGATTGTGTAGCATTATTATGCATTATATTGTTTATTATTAAATAAATAGATTAATTATATGAACACATCTAGATAGGAAATAAAATCGTTACAAGTTTCTGTTTGATGCCAGTGAAATTGAACATGGAGTCTCAGCTTAACCTTGAAGCTGTCAGATACTAACACGGGCCCAGATCACATACCGAAATGCATACATTTAGAAAGTTTTCAAATACATCTGCCAACAACAGTACATCTGCATTTAAATATAGTTCGCATTATTTCCACAGGTGTTGAAGATTGAACGCTTGTCATAACTTCTAGGCGCGTTCATAGTCTGATAGCGAAATGTTTGACGAGGTAATCTAATTGAAATGATGCATATATTGGTCGTATCTTTCAGCACTACGTGATCTGCTACGTGATCGTAGAGGAAAGCCCTTTCCCAGATACCATCTCAAATTTCTCATCCTTAGGGAACCTTTTTCTAATTCGAGTATTTGTTCCGGTTTTAAGTAGCCCAATGTATTCAAACTGGATGTCAAACCGCATCGATTAAATGAATCTCAACTGGATACATGGCTTATCGCCTGCAAAATCATCCCTTTCATCTACATTCTCTTCGGATTCGTTACCGTAGAGTCTAACTTTTTCGTAAATGAAATATACTCTTTATTGTTTAAGACTACAATTATCCTTTCTATACCACAACTTAATTTTTTTACTATAAAGTGAGGATCAAATCCGCTTTAGTTGTGAAATACAACAGGGATGAAACTACGCAATCTGTATTCGATGTTGCATTTGTTGCGAGCGGCAAAACGGAATTTTCTATTCAGGTGGTTATGGTCTCTCATCCGAGGTTTACTGTATATACCACAATCCATAACAAGGTGGAACAAAAGTTGGTCTAGAGATTTGAGGGCTTCATGAGTACATTGGTTACGAGAATGTCCCCCAATGTTTTTGCATCCTCCTTCATTCTTCTCGTAGACACTTGTGCAACCTTTGGACCTCCATACAAATCAAATTTGCTGAACGTTTTATAAAACGAGCATTTGATATAGTACGTGAAACTGAATGTTCGTGCAACTGCATGCTGCTGCTATACGAGGTAGAATCGTCAGGTGTAGCTGAACTGATTGGTTTATGTGTAGAATCAAAGACGGCGTAGATAAAAAATGGTACTCACAGATGTTTGCGAACATTTCTAAAATTCGAAGACGTTGTTGATGGCGCTTAGCATCTTTGTCACTACATGTTTGGAGTCATGCTCCAGATGTTTCGCCAACGCTCATTTGTTCGAAAATATAACAGACATCTTTCGCAAAGCAGTGTTTGATTCGCTCGCTTGGATAACTGTCGTTTGACCAATCGGATCAAATTTTTGATCCAATAGTAGTGCTCTTTAAGACCATCCTGAATGTAAAGAAGGTTGACATCCTGCACCCTCTTCTGCTGGATGTGTTTAATGATACCACAATAAATTAACCTTGCACATCGTTGATGCTGATGTTGTTCAGTTTTTCGAATTTTGGTATTTCGGTGACCTTGATAGGGAGTTAGTAACCTGTCAAGTTTATGATAGTGTTGTAGTCACGATAGCTACATGTAGGTTTTGGATGTTAACTGGTAGAATGCAGTGCTGCTACTTTCGCCCGCACAAAACAAGCAAAGTCGTGGTGTTCAATGTTGACTAAAACCTTCTCGCGGATTCATTTTGGGAGTTTTATATATGAGGATCCACGTAGAGGAGAATGCACTACTCGTTATTAAAAATATACAGAGTAAGTCTATATAAAATTTGGGGTTTGGTTACTTTAACCTATTCGTTAAATTGAAATGGAAACTGTATATCTTATAACACTAAGAGATATGTAAATATTTATGTCGAGTGAACGCCACACACACACACGCACGCACGCATGCACGCACGCACGCACGCACGCACGCACGCACACGCACGCACATACGCACGCACGCACGCGCACGCGCACGCGCACATGCGCGCGCACACGCGCACGCGAACGCACACGCACACACCCACATACACGCGCACACGTACACGCACACACACGCACACGCGCACGCACACGCACACGCACACACGCACGCGCGCGCACGACACGCACACGCACACGCACACGCACACGCACACGCACACGCACGACACGCACACGCACACGCACGCACACGCACACGCACACGCACACACACCACACCACACACACACACACACACATACAACACACATCACACACACACACATGACGCGAGTTTACATTTTACTTATTGTTACGAGCTACTATTAGGCAACCCGTCAAACTCGAACCTTCTAGCATGTACCGGAGTATGAATCATCCATTTAATTCAGGGTATATATAAGACCGCTGATGAAGTACAAAGTTAATCTATATCAAACTGTCGTACATCAATCATCTCGTGTATAGTTAGTTGGTTCATTACGTTTTAAAAGTCCTATTAGTAAATATAAGTTTGTGTAATGTGAACGTGTGTATTGTACCGCCAGCCTGTATAAAAAAAGGCAAACGTGTAATAAATATACTATAATAGTGTTTAGTGTTGTTAATAGACCTAAGGTTAAGAATTTAGTTTAAGAAGATATTAGTGCTTTTAAATTCGTTAGTGTGATAGTGTTTTATTGTTAATTGAACTGAAAACATCTATAAATAAGGCATACACTGTTAATTAGACTTTCGAATAGTGAGTAATAAAGACTTTGGTTATTACTTGTTTTAAGTTAGTGAAACGCGTAAACAGTAGCCCGCTACACTTTCATCCGAACCACGGCCTATTTTTGTGAAAGATGCACGTTAAACATTTTCCAAGCTGACCGTGTCGGGATTCGATCCGAGACCTTGGGCTTGGTATTTATTAATGCGCATAACGGCTAAGCCAAGGACACGCCTTGCTAAAGTGACAGACGTCAAACTGACGTATGGAAAAATGGTGATTTGTCAAGTGACCGCTGTGGCGAGGAAGAGGAGAAGGAGTTGGTGAAAAGAGGAGAAAGGAGAAGGAGAAAAAATTAGGAGCTGTTCTAGGTTCGATCAATTGTACTTACTCTTATTATTTTGGTTCTTAATTTTTATTTAGAATAAATAGTGTATAAAATATTTAACTGTCCATACTATTGCAAAAAGTACTTTTTCAATTGTGCTGTAATTACATACTGCTCGGTTTGAAGCTCGTGGTGGTTTTGAGTAATGTAGTGTTGAACAATCGGGCATTATGTAAGACTTTATTAAAGGTGCTATATGATTTTAAATTCTTGGGTATATCGTATTTTAATATCCTTTTTTAAACATTAGGGTAACGGTTTTGTTAATATCGCAACATTTTTTATGGATTTTTTATAACAGCCATTTAGTCCTAGGAGAGATTCGATTTGCTTTGCTGTTGGGATATTGGGAAAATTTTTATTGCTGTGACTTGTTTTGGGTATTGTTTGATGATTTCGGATGTTTTTTGTTTCCTAAAAATTTTACTGTTTGCAGAGTAGATCAGATAGGTTCAAATGAACCTTAAGTCCGGCTTCTTTGAGTATTTTGAATACTTGCTTTACTTTACTAGCATTTTCCTGTAAGGTGGTTGAGTAGAAAATATATCGTTCATGTATATTAGCAAATTTCATCTATTGGGTCTCTGAGGATATTGTCCGTGGCTCTTTGAGATGCGACTGGTGCGTTTTTTAGTCCGAAAGGTAGTCTGAGGTATTTGTAATGTCCGTTTTCTGCACTAAATTCCGTTTTGAGAATTCGGTTAGGATATAGCTAAATTTGAAAGAATCCTCAACTTAAGATCAACCGTAGAAAATTATTACGTTCCACTAGGTCATTTACATTATCCTTAATGTTGAGCATGGGATAACGATCGGCTTTGGATTTTTCGCTTAATTTCCGATAATCTGTTACAATACGCAATTTTTGCTTTGCACTGTGATCTAATTTTTTTGTGACGATCTATATTGGCGCGCTCCATGGAGATTGTGAGGGTCTTATTATACCATCGTTAAGCATTTTTGTTGTTTGCCTTTTATACTTCAATTTTGTGTAAATGTGGATATCCACGTGAATTTGTGTGTATTGGTACTTCGTCAGTGGTCTTGATTTTGTGTTTTATTTTATTAGTAAAAAGTATTTTTTTGTTTGGTTCGTACATTATACTTTATATTTAATTAAGGGATTTTTAAAACTTTTTATTCCTTTTTATTAAGATGGTCAGTTCTGATTCGGCAGCTCCGTCGCGTAGTTGGTATGTTTGTGACTACTACGCCCAAGGTCCCGGGTTCGAATCCCGACACGGTCCACTTGATAAATGTTAGGCAAGCATTTTTCACAAAAATACACCCTCGTTCGGATGAGAGGTTAAATGAAGGTCCCGTGTGTGAGTGTTGTCACGCACGTTAAAGATCCCTACCTTGCCTAGAACGGCAAGAGTTTAGCAAAATTCTAAATTTCCAGGCAACAAAAAACTCGCCTCCTGGCCAATGTAGTACCTTCGGGTGGAGCATTGGAAATGTAAATGCACGGCAATTCTGATTCTTGAGGAATCAAATCCGGCGTTATTTGATTTGTGTGTGGAAATAAATGAATCTGCATTATAACATTTGAAAGCGGTTTGGAAATATAGAATAATGTGCGTTAAAAGGTTAGTGTCGATCTTCAGTAATTATATTTCTTAAGATTATTTATTAGTGAATGCTAAAGTGGTTATACCGTTTTGTATTGTTAAAAATCCGGTGGGAATTGTAATACTCTGTTGGTTAATTCCGGAGTAATTATTTGTTTACTAAGTAAATTTACTTTTACTAGTTTAATAGCTCTCGTAAACGGTGATATTTTGAGATTCGTCATTGTTGTCTTCTCTAAGTTTTAAAGAGAATTGAATTTTATTGATAATAGTATATTATACAACGAGGCTATAATGAAGACTGTTATTCCCAAGGATGAAAGTTGCTACACGAACGAGCGAGGCGAGCGAGTGTAGTATAATCATCCGAGGATTAGTTAACCCAGTGTTTTTCAAAGAAGCGAAGGCCGGGTCCCTTGGAAGGTGCGAAAAGGTTGGGGGTGGGGGGACGTCTTCATAAAACTTTCTCTTTAAGTAAAGTTTTCCTTTTCCGGTAAAGTAATATATTCCTTATTGTAACCCGGTTATACACATATCTGCATATTTGCATATGTACTCGTTGAGATGCGCAAGTATGCAAGACCGTTGTAAACGTTTCCAGATGCAAAAACTTACTTGAACGGTTGTTTCCCACTTTTAATAATGCCATTCACTAGCGATGAAGTACTTCTGTAAATGCTTTTACTACATACTAAAAACATGGTAAAGAGATGCTTTCCGTGTAAGACAAATGCACTACATTGTGCGCAGAAAAAAATTTACAACTAAAGAATGTCTAAAGCGCACGTAATCATTGAAAATGTATTCAGAGTTCTAGAAATACGTTTTCGAATTTTTCATACCGCTATACATCTAAAATTAGAAAATATCGAGACTGTCGTTTTAACATGTGCATTGATCAAGTGTGTAGTTAAGTGTATAAACGGTCACTGGCATTAAAAACCATCTTGTTCCGTTCTGATCTCTCCCTGCCATTATCGAACCACGTCAAACGTAACCAAGTGTGTCCGGAACATATCTAATCCTTTCATAGTCCAACAAAATTTTCGCGAAGTTGGGTCTCGGGCTCGGTTATCAAAGTGTCGATAAAATTCTGGTTACTGTTATTTTATTTTTTTGGGTTTTTTTAGGTTTCACTAAAACAACTATTAGTGAACAGGAATAGCCCCAGTGCGTAATTTGTTTGACTGTCTTGGCTGCTGATAGTATGAAACCCAACAATTAAAAAAACACCCTAATCAATACTATGTCTTACATGTTAGAGTAAAGTCAGTGAACTTAATAAAATTACAGCCTCTAGTCTTGAATTTTCAAAATTTTATGTGAGGATATGGGATCACAGCACAAAACTGCATTTTCACACAGATGTGCGTTGGCAATGGAGAGAAAAAGTATTAACCTGACTTTTTAACCGAGAGATGTAGTTTTCAGATTTTGGAGAATGAAAGTCATCCTGATTCAAATATGCTCTATGGCTCTATTTTATTTTTTGTTAAAATTAGTTTATATGACACGCATATTGGAAAAAGATTTTACGAGGGATGTCCTTTTAGGTTATGCATATAGAACTGGAATGAAGGGGTAGATAGCTTTGAAAGACTTTACAATTTTTCGAAGTAATCTCCAAGATGATTAATGCACTTTTACATGCGCTCGAACGAACTCTAGAAGCAATTATTCCACTTGTTTCTTGATACGGTCAAAATTGCACTTTTGAAGGCGACGATCGATTTTTCCGACGACTGGAACCTTTGACCAACCAGTCCGTCTTTGATTTTCGGAAAGGTATATATATTCTTGACACTTAGGTCGGGACTTTGCGGAGAATGGCCAAACAATTTGACGGTTTGTTGCGTTAAAAATTCAATTGTCTTGCGAGCTTTTTGCGAACTTGCATTGTCTTGGTGGAGAACGAATCGTTTTTTGGGGTTGGTTTTTCAAAGCTTTGCACTGACTTGCGGCAACCAAAAGGTTGTTTTCCAATCGGCAGTAATAGTTCTTTGATCTTAGAGAAGAATCGTTACTACATAGCTTGCTTTCAGGTCAAATGTTGCGACCATCTTTTTGGATACACTTCGAGAATCGATTAATTTTTGTCGGTTTTTGTTCACCTTGGAACACCAAAACAAATGACGGACGTTCATTTTCTAGCGCGTATAAGTAAGTCTAGGACTAATCACGACTCACGATGTCGTGCACGTTTTAGAGTTTCCTACGCTGAAGCGGTCTAGTTTTATGACACCAATTTATCTTAGCTGCTTTCTATTCCTCTGTCAACAGATGCGGTATCGGGAAATGGGAAACGATTTTCTTATACGCAATTCTTCATGCCAAATTTTTTTAATTGAATTCTTGGGAATTCCAATACTGTCTCAATTTCGCGATTTGTCACATGTCGATCTTCGGTGACGAGCTAACGTACAGCATCGACGTTTTCCTGAGCGGTATCCGTTTTTGGTGCACCTACCCTTGGATCATCGCTAAGACTAACCCTCCACGCTTGAATTCTCCATGAAACCGAAACTGATGTGGTGCTTCATTGCCAAATACAGAAACTAACTCTATTAAGCATTCTTGTTGCAATAATTCTATTTAAAAATTATAAAAGGTTATTGCGCGAAAATTTTCACGGTTGAATTCCATTTTTCGATTAACTTGTTAACTTTGACAGTTCCTTGTAGCTACAACACTACCCATATCGTACTAAAACTTTAGATTTGGTTCAACTAAAGATGGAGGTTAATTTTAGTTCTGGCATCAGATTAGTAGCGCCCTCTATGTACCAGTCTGAAAAACTTAAAAACGTCCTTTGTATTTTGAACAAAATGCTGAAGAGAAAATATGCAAACAGTTTACAATGAACTGGAAAAGTGCAAGGTGCTATTCCGTGCGTGAGTGCGTGTGTGCGCGCGCACGTTCGTGCGTACATGCGTATATGCGCGCGTGGGTGCGTGCATGCGTGTGTGCATTCGTGCATGCGCCCGAGCGTGCGTGCGTGCACGTGTACGTGTGCGTGCGGGAGTGCGTGCGTGCGGGCGAACGAGCGTGCGTGCGCGCGCGCGCGTAGATTCCAGGGGACGCGGTTCTTAAATTTCACGTAAAAGAAGGGGAGTGGCGGAATAAAAAATATAAGAACCGCCGAGTTAAACAATATCGCTCCAGGTTTGCTTGGAACCTATATCGAGTGCCTCAAACTATAATTTAACGGTTTGGTCCGCTATTTAAATGAGATTGTATTTGAACTTTTAATATCAGTGATTTTCTTATGTTCTTTATTCGGTGTAAAGGATAGTTGTGTGTAATACCCTATAAATTATTATCCCTTGCCGCTTAAATCAGCTCCTTAATTTTTTGTTTGATCTCACAATTTCGGATCTCAGCGCATAAATATTTGCTATCACACTTGTCCTTAGATCCTTTGAACACAAGCTCTAAGTTTTATTCCTACCTCAACTATTGCGCAATAAAGACGCTTTACAGATTAAACACTTTCCAAATTCAGTTACATATTTAATTATGCACCAAATTCTGCTTTGAGATTTCAATCCCCACACCGCAGCTTGAATTGTAGGGTCTGCGTGTAATTTTGTTTCCTTCTTATACAGCTACTAAAATCTTTATATCGAAACTGTATAGCTCTGTCACATGCTTTGTTCACGGTACCAACACAAAGCTATCATGCAATTTTGTATAAGAGTTAACTGAGGCAACAAGATTGTTATATGGCCTGATAAAGAATCAACACTTTTTTGTTCATAAAGATACCAAACCGAGCAAGTTCAACAAACAAGCCCTTGAAATTATATTTTATTAACTTAAAGTTGCAAATATCGTTAAAGACGGACACCAAATAATAATGAGATTTTCCCAATATAAGAAATGGCATTTGCATCCTTAAATTTCTACAGATAAACTGGGAAACAAACAGAGTAAATAAACCGGAATTAGATATGGTTTCTGTTCATTTATAAGAAGTTGGCATAATGCTAACACAATTGTTTTAGTGGATTATTTGTTAGTGATTGGTTAACGTGCTTACTAGGACTTGTTAAAATTTAAGTATACAGCGTCATCATCATTAAGTTTTTAGTCCTGAAACTGTTTAGACGCGTACCTGCATTGTACCCTATTCTGAGCAAGCCTACATATTTCCCTGAATTTTTCACATTGTGTATCTTTCAATATCAGCGTGCAATAGTCTGATCTAGGTCTACATCTCTCTCTCTTTTTACTCATCTCTGCTTGTAATGTATCCCGCAAAATTCACCAAGTGCCTTAGAACTCGTATTACCCTTCTATTTCTTCTATTTTTCTTGTTTTCCACAGATATCTTTCTTAGCCTACTATTTCTAGATCTTTGTTATTGACTTTGTCTGTCTTAACTACCACCATCATACATCTTCAGCACAACTTCCAAAAGGGCTTTCTACCGTTTTCCTGTCTGCTTCTCCTACTATCTCTGTTTCATAGCCTTACAGTGCCGTGCCCCACACATATACTTTAAAAAAAATTTTCCATGTTTCTATGTTTGTTGTCTTCAAACATTAATGTTGCTCTTTTTTGTTAGATACAGCTCGGTTTCCCTTCTATTGTTTTCATCGTATTTCACCGATATTCAGTAGTATGTGAAAGGAGTTAAGCAAACTGCTGTTACCAACACTTGAATATATGCCGAATTAATATTTTTCTAACAATTTCTTTCGCAGTTTTAGTTAAAAATATTGCAAAATTAACACGTGTTTTATGATTTAAGTGCTATTATTTTTTCGTCATTAAGTTTTTCCGTCTTGGAATTGGTTGGACGCGTACCTTCACTGATTTCTATTCTGAGCTAGCGTACGCATAACTCTGAAATTCCCACAGCCTCGCTACAGATCGGTTCCTTTTGCATTGTTTTCTAAATATATATTCTATTTTACCGATATTTGATGGTGTGTGAGGGGGATTAAGCAACCTGCGGCTACCAAGATCCCCAAACACTTATACATTTACAAAATTAATAGTAGTCCAGTAAATCTCTTCAAACAATTAACGTTAGTTGCGAATATTGCAAAACCAACACTTGTAGTTGATTACAATAATCATCAGATTTAAGTACAATTACCTTTTTCGCCATTAGGTGTTGCGCCTTAGAACTGGTTGTACGCGTACCTCCATTGATTTCTATTCTGAGTTATCCTACACGATTTTCTAAAATTCCCAAAGCTCACATCTTTGACTACCTGTGTGAAATAATCTAACCTAGGTCTACTTCTATCCCTCTTCCCTTTTTTCCTATATCTGTTACTAAATATTCCGCACTATTCCCTCATGCTTTAGTATGTGACCTATCGTCCTATCTTTCCAATTTTTTTACTGTTTTCCATATAGTTCTTCCTTCCTCTACCATTTCTAGAACTTATTTGTTCTTATCTTTGTCTGCCCATGATATCTTCATCATACGTGAGTAGCACCACATTTCTAAGACTTTTATCTTTTTCTTGTTCACTTCTCTTACTGTCCAAGTTACACAGCCGTACAGTGTTGTGCCCCACACATACGCTTTCGGCAATCTTTTCCTTGTTTCTATGTTTGTTGTCCCTGAACACAATAGTTGCTTTTTCCTGTTAAATGTAGCACAATCTTGAGCTAATCTTTGTTTTATATCATTTGCGCTTTTCCCATCTTTCGTTTTTTGGCTTCCTAGGTAGCAGAAATCCCTTACTTCTAATAAGTAACAGTTTCATGTCTGTATTTTAGTTTTTGATTTATATTACCGTCTTTTACATACTAGTACTTTAGTCTTATTTTTGTTATTTTCATACCATATCTCTGTGTTAGAACTGTTACCATTTCATTAAAAGCAGCTTCTAACTCTTCCTTGCTTGATGCTAATACCGCTACATCGTCTGCAAATCTAAGCATGTCAATCTTTTGTCGCTGCATAATAATTCCAAATGTCTAGTGTAGGTAATTAAAATTAGAATATTTTTCAATGATTAATTAGACTACGAATGATAATTTTTAAGATAGGTTTTATGTGTGACATAGTGCCAGTAAAGAAGTGAACAGCAATACGTTGGTGTTTTAAGGATTTATGCAACGCGAACATGAAAAGCTGCATTGGCCGAGGTTTTTGTTTATTGTCAACTTGTAATCTCCTAACATGGAATTCAGAATGTGACTACCAATATCCTTAAAGCTAGTAAAATTGAGGCGATAATAGAGGTATAATTTTTATTAAAAGTTTTTTTAATACTTGGCCAGTTTGAAATTAGGAAATTAAGTTATTTGGAAAGTATTTGTATCCTTATAGAAATTATGTAATGCTAATGGAGGTCAAGCTTAGACGGATTTTATTTGGAGTTATTTATGAACTACGTAAACATTCATAAATATGTTAAAGCATATTCAGTCATCCAAGTAGTGAAGTCATAGCTGACAAAGACTCCTTACTTTAAAAGTTTCATTGACATGACAAAACTAATGAATTTTAGTAAGATATTGTAGTGACAGGTAATGGCATGATATGACGAAGTTTAGAAGAACAAAAGCAAAGAGACCTATTCGAAATAACCGTCTTCTGGGTAGGGAAAGCATCGAACGGGATTGCTAAGACAAGATGGTTTCACGCCCCTTAATTATTACAACAGAACAACCTTTTCAACGTAGGTGGTTATTTAAACGTAGCTTTTGTATTACTGTCATTTCCAATGTTTATTTTTATTATTGTTATTTATTTATTTTATAGGCTCTTACTACCGCACTACTGTAATTAGTCGCTGCAGCCTTAAAACTGTTACGATTCCCTGTCCTCTACAGGAAATCTAAATCGACAAAGTACCGTTCCCTTTACCCGTAACAATATTTTCTTATTATTGCGTAGTTATCGGTTTTGCAAGTTTTACGGTAATTTTGTCAATTCATCATCGCATAGATGTAAGTGAGCTCGTACATTATGAATGCCATTCTTTACGTATCTATACAACATAATGTCATTTTAATCATAATTTTTTAAACCTAAGTCGTGTCTATGAGATGGTATAAAGATGGACTACCTAATGTTGAAGTTCTAACTTATGTCTGCAATCTCACTATTGCTTTGTTTTTGCATATTATGGATTTCATTCTGATCCAGTTAACAAATCAAATTACATACCACTATGTGAACTAACTTCTTGCTGGACCTTGTGCACTTATGAATAGCATAAGTGCTTATCCTTTATCAAACCCTATAGCAATCCCGATTCTTCGGTCCTCTTGTGCGGAACTACTAGATAGCTTTGTATTGGTGCAACGAACAAAGTAGTTGACGCAGGTAAACAGCATCGAGTAGAAGCTTTAGCTTAGCAGCTTTATAAGAACGAAATAATGATTATAAACGGATGCCGCAGTTCGAGCTGCGGAGTAGGGCTTGAAATCCCAAAGCAGAACCTTGTGCATAATTAAATATGTAACTGAATTTGGAAAGCGTCTAAGCTGTAGAGCGTAACCGAAATACTTTTATAGAGTAACATTTGAAGTAGAATTGGAACTTGAAGCTTTGTGTTTAAAGCATCTAAGAACAAAAGTGATAGCAAATACCCGGAAACGCAAATTTGCCAGGTCTGATAAGAAACTAACGGATTTAAACGACAAGAAATGTAACTTATAGCGATAAAAATAAAGTGCAAATAAACCGAATAAATAGCATAAAAGAATCATTTAAATATAAATGCAATGTTACTTGAAAGTTTAGGGAACTCCATAAAGTTCCTTCTTAGTGGAGTTTGTGTGGTATGCCTTGCTAATTACTCGTATTACTAGAGTTACGCGTCTCTTTTAATATAAAGAAAATAAAAAGTCTAGTTACGAATTCTTGTCATAGTAGCAGAAGAACAAAAAAATAATTTTTTGAAGTTTATTATTCATCATCATTAGGTCATCAGACCTAGAAATGGTGGGACGCGTACTTCCATTATTTTCTATTCTGCAATATTCAGCAATTCTTTCTTTGTTTTATGCTTGTGGTCTTCGAACACATCTGTTGTTTTTTATTTTCTTGCTAAATACAGTCCGGTTTTTGTAAAAAAATTTTATTTTATATTTTTTTGTATTTTTTTCCTTGCACTGCTTTCTAAAAAATATACCCTCTCTCACAGGTCTTCAATGATACATGGAAGGGGTGAAGCACTATGAGAGGTACTAAGATCCTCCAACCATTTAGACACTTACCGAATCAATAGTTTTCAAGTTACACCCTTCTCACAATCAACATTTGTAGAGAATATGCAATACCAACACCTATAGTTGTTTACAATATTCACCAGGTTTATATACACTTACTTTTCTTCTCATTAGATTTCCGTACTGTTCACATTGATACACGCACTTTTGAAACTACGCCTGAAGGGCCAAGGAGCAATGATAAAGAGGAATTTAAAATATAAATGTTTTGAGCCAAAGAAAACTAGTGCATGTACAATGCAAATTATCCCAGCTAGCAGGGTATCGGGAGGGGTTCAATAAAATAATAAAGTGGACTTACGTGGATGTGGTCGTTTCTTCCTTAGTACGATTTTTGTAACCATCAATAAGGGCGCCAGCAATTGTGTCGTAATTGGAAATATACAGCCCCAAAATAACCTTACCTGAGAATAAATCACGCTCGCTTCTTTAAACGATTGCTTCCAGAAGAAGGGGGGATCGGCCGTCAAGATGTTTACCTGTAGAGGTCTTTTTCTGCAGTAAACTTGCTGCGTTTTGTGTAAATTACAGGTGTAGTGATCAGTAACTACTTCTTCAACCTACAAGAATAATAGAATAACTACACATCAACACTTTCATAATTCGTATAATGACACTTGATTAGAACTACAAAAGTCTTTACTTAATCTACATGACGAGCTTACATCTAGTTACAACCTCATTCAATACTCACAGTTTTGAGTCCTTATAACCTATCTTTTACACTATTAATCCTTCTACCGGTCCTACACCTTGGTTCTTTAGATGGTGAAAGTAACTTCTAGCCAAGTAAACATCTCCTTCAGCAATGAAAAATTCCACAACAGTGAATCGGACCTCCAGCTCCTAAAATAGCTCGCTCGGAAGCTCACGACAAAAATAGGGTGCTGCGTTAATCCTCTAACTAGAGAAGGGCGTAAATACTTGTCCCTAATAAATATGCACCTAATTGACTAATTTAAATCAATATGTTGAGTGTTTCTATTTCAACATGTTGTTACTTGGAAGACTCGGATCAAAGTCCCCGGGGAACGGTGTTTTTTCCTTTAAGAAAACTGACTCATCTTCTTTAAAAAACCCCAAGCGGTATATAAAAAAACCTACTGTTAAATTAATGCCAATCAAGAAATTGTCGAAATTAAAACTTATACGGCAGTGGCTAGAATATAACCACGTAAAACTTCCTCAAATCTAAAATAAAGTTTAAGTACTTAAAATTGTAAATCGGTCAGGACCAATGAGGAATAAAAAAGACCGCCCTTTATTTAACCAATAGCAATACTGACTGTCTTGGAACTGAATTTAATGAATCTGAACCATGAATGATTTGCCCAATATGTAAGTGAACTAGCTTAGAATATAATGTATTAAAAATACATTACAACATCTTTCACTATCTGTGTGCACTAGTCTAATCTAGGTCTACTTTTTCTTTTCTCTGCTTCTAATACATTTCGCACCGTATGTGTCTGTTGGAACTATTTCCATTTCATTAAGAGCTGCTTCTAACTCTGCCTTGCTAGATGGTACTTCCCCTGAATCATCTGCAAATCTAAGCATACTAATCGTTTGTCCCCGCATAGTAATTCCAAATGTCTTTGCATTTGACAGTATTAATTGCCGCAACGATACACACACACATCCTTGTCTCACCCCTTTCCTGATGTTTACTTTTCTACGTTACTGCTCTATTACTATTGCAGCTGTTTGCTCTTTGTATAAGCCCTGTATTATCTATCTATCGTTATAAGTCATTTCAATCTTTTTGAGTATTTCGAACATTTTTTTCATTTTACAAATTCAAATGCGTTTTCCAAATCTACAAACCCTATATACAGCTTTCTGCTTATTGTATTGTTTTGTCCATTATCACACTTAAAGCTTAAATGGCCTCCGATGTTGCTGTGTTTCTCCTAAACCCAAATTGATCTTCTCCTAGTATTTCTTCATCCAATTTTTCCATCCATCGTTGTACAATTCTAATTAATATTTATGATACTTGTGCTGTCAAACTGATTTTCATTTCTATCCGCACTTTTCTTTTTTGGTATAGTGACTACGGTGTTACGTTTGAAAACTTCGGCATCTCGCCTGTTTCACACATATATCTTACAAATTGAAAGAGACATTCTATCACTTCTAGTCCGGCGGCTTCTAGAGTTCTCCTTGCATATTACCTATACCCGGCGCTTCATTATTTTTCCAACCCTTTAGTGCTGATTCAAACTCATCTTTAAGTATAGGATATCCCAAATCATCTATTTCTATGTCTAATTCCTGTTCTATTGCTTCCAGTTCCGGTCTTGTATATAAATTCTCTATACAGTGTGTCTGTTTTTTTGTGTCACGGCGAGTATCTCGACTATTGTAAGAATCTCAGAGAAATGTTATATAGAAAAGTTGTGTAACTTTTTATTTGCAATAATATGTCAAAATAAAAAAAACCAATGGAAAATCAAATTTTTGAGATACAGCAAATTGATCCAAAATTTTAAATAGAATATACGCATTACTATTACATATTCTGAAAGTGCTTAAAATTTTTTTCCAACCACATATCACTCAATAATAATTATCCAATCAATTAAACGTAGAAATCGATTATTAAATCGCGCTTAACCTTAGACGTTTATTTGAAATAATCATTCAAAACAGTGGACGGTAAAACAATTGATAGCGCTTCTTGACAGTTGTTCCTTAGTAATTTAATTCCACATTGTGGATCTTCATGTTTGGTGCAAAATGTATCGGATATGGAGGTCCCATAAATTCGCCAGCAAGATCACCAGATCTTTCTGTTTTAGATTTTTTTGTTTGAGGGTATCTCAAACCATGATACGCTCCGTGTTTCATTCTATTGCGCAATCGTATATATTACAAGATAATTACGCGGCAAATTGTATCAAATACCAAACACGTTTAAAAGTAATACAATTCTTAATATATACTATAAATAAAGCAATGTACTCACTTAAACTTCATTTACATCTCAGGGTCATCGTTGTTTTTCTGGATTGGCTACGCCGTCGTTGATCCAGATTTATTCGTCCTTCCTCTTTTGTCGTTCGTAGGTAAGGCAGAAGGATATAGGTAAAGTGTACTTGAAGATACAGGTAAAAGGGAACCTACATCCTAAAAAGAGAAAAGACAAAAAACACGACACACGTAGCTCTTTTTGGCTTCAGGCCTCGTTGTATAATGGTGTCGTATTACACACCGCGCACTTGCGCCATTCACTCCACGCCAGCGCATTCTTTTGCGCAAACGCAACTGTCCGAAATGACGGAAGTCAACAAGTTTATTTTAAAATATTGGCGGAAATTTACTCACATGTTTGACAATGTACATTTCCAAATTTGGAATGTAACAACAACATGTTTATGTAATGCGCCCAGAGAGTCTTGATATCCTTAAAGACCGCTTTCGAAGAGCGTGTGGTCAAATAACACCACGTATGTTGCAAAATTATTAGATCTCAGCGATGTCTTGCAAATAACGGAGGCCATGTGGAACATAACCTTTAACATTTTAAGTTAATTTTGTAATTTAGTATTTTTTTGTTGTTGTTGTTATTATCAAGTTCTTCGTTTAGGTGAGCGCTAGCAATTGCTTTGCCGCCCACTGTTTTGAATGCCTATTTCAATTACGTACGTGTTAAGCGCTATTTAATAATTGATTTTTGTGTTTAATTATTATTGAGTGATATATCGTTGGAATGAAAATTTTAAGCACTTTAAGAATATGTAATAACAATTGGTATGTTCTATTTAAAATTTTGAATATATTTGCTATATCTCAAAAATTTGATGCTTCATTGTTTTTTCTATTTTAACATATTATTGCAAATAAAAAGTTACACAACTTTTGCATATAAGATTTCTCTAAAATTCTTATAATAACTGAGATATTTGCCGTGACACGTAAAAGCAGACACACTGTATATTCTTGCCAAATAACATTTTTCTTTACATTTTCTATAATGACATCTCCTCTCGCGCCCCTTATATTTTTACTATAAGGTTTGAAATCCCTAAAATTCATTCTAATTTGTTTGTAGGCTTCCTTTCCTATTTCCGTCTCAGTTTGTACTACTTTGCACTTTTTATAAATACATTGTTCTTTAAATTTTCTACGATTAAGAATAATTTCCAATTTTATGACAATGTATCTTTGTTTTCCATTTCCGTTTGATCTGTTTTTGCATTTTCGCCTTTCATCTATTAAATTAGGAATTTTCTTGTTATCCATGCTTCCCGTTACCTTTTTGTTGATACCTTAGAAGATCTCTGGCCGTAATGTCTAAACTGAGTTTACAGTTATTCTATTCGAATTCCACTTTCTTAGTAGTAGTAACCTTGCCGAGCTCCCTCAGCAATTCGTATGACTTTTTCTTACATCTTTTGCAAATATCTTTATCTTTTTGTTTCTTTAAGTCAAAGTGCCTTTTCCGTTCTCTTTTAACCAAATCTTTCTAAATGTGGCATTCATAATTACTATGTTAAGTCCAGAGTCATATCTGCTTCTGGGTAGTTTCTATAGTGATTTACTTGATTCCTAAACAGTTGTTGAACAAGAATGTAATCTATTTGATATGTCCATATGTCTCCTGGTATCTTCCAGGTGTATAATCTTCTAGCACAATGTTGAGAGAATGTGTTTGAGATGGTTAAGTTGTTTTTGTCGCAAAATTTTACCAACCTATTTCACCTCACGTTTATAGTTAGAAATTCAAGTGTGCATGCATGAACAACAGATGTGTGCTCGCTTGGGTGTACGTACGCACGTACGATTACGTACACGGAATTCCAGAACGACGCACACACGTATACGCAAGCTCCCGTGATCACGCAGACGTTTCAACGGTCTAAGTTAATGTATTGTCCAGTGGTCAGATAGTGCAAAACAGCTTGAATACACCGGATGCACACTAGCTTTGCTCATTTGTATATCATTTGTAAAGGGTCTAATGTTAGCCTAATATCATGATATAAATTAACTAATGACAACGTCATCGGTATACTATTCGCTTTATACAACTTTATGCTGCATTTACACTTTTTCAGTACCATGCTCCTCGCTACTGTAAAATTTATGTAGTTTTTAAAACCTGTTTATCTGTAAAATATGTCTTTTATGGCTATACCTCTTTTTTCCATTCATTTTTTGCACATACCTAGTTGCTTTAAAAATGTCGTTATCTTAACCTATTTCGTTGTACACGTAGTTGAAGTATGTACCTATTGCACATATTTTCCTTTTGTAAAATTGTGCTTTCTGCACATAACCCACTTATAGTGAGTTCTCATTCTTTCGATCGTTTTACATCTTATTTTGCATTTTGTTCATTCAACCGTCTTCGATTGTAATTGGGTTTTTTTTAAAGAAGTTTCAGTGCTCTGGCTTGGCAGCTCTATTGGCTTCTGGACCATTTTAAATAAACTATTTATATAATGCTGATCCGTTAATTTTTTTCATGAAAAGTTCCATTTTATTCCTCCGTCAGATAAGTTTGGTTATAGACGTGCGCAACAGCTACAGAATATATTATGCAGAAAAGTTACTGTAAAAACAGCTGTCTGAATGAATTATATTTTATCCGCTCTAGTGCCCTGCTAGTCAACTACATGAAAAAAAGACACAGCAAGAGAGCAAACTAGAAGATATTTTGAATACGGTTCTTGCGATATTGGAGATTCTGTGTAGACAAAATCTTGAAACCAAGAAGAATACATTGTACTCTAAAGCAAAATGAAGTGGTTTTTATTTTGCAGCAGTAAAGTTCGCATAATTATCTCAAGCTTGGTGCAAAGTTGACGCGAATATTCAAAACACACTCCACTACCATGCTTAATCTCGCTTTGGAATCTTAAAAGTTTCTTTATGTGTTGTACACAAGAGAATAAATATAAAAACTGCTAAAATAGCGAAACTTGAAGAATATATTGTACACCAGTATTTAACGTTCTGGCGATGTAATTGTTTTGATAAAATGTATCGAGTGGCTCCAGCACAAAGGCGGAATATAGGAAAGCCGTCTATTCAAAGATTAAGGAAGAAGCACAATCTGAATTTACGTTTCTACTTGAATGAACGATAAATTATTACGTTGCTATTATAAATCTTAAAGTATTCTGTTATACTATTTTCTAGTAGTCCTACTTCTAAACAGAGTATAGTAAAGAAATATATAAGCAACTGGGAGCTCTGAATAAAATACAAAGATCTATTTCTTTCCTTTGGGAAGTAGACAGTCTACTCAATTGACTCACTTAATCTCATACATGAAAACTCAAATTTATTTCAATCTTTTCCAAACAATAGAAGTCCATAGCAACGACCGCTATCATAATGCGCAGCTTTACAAAACTCAAGCTTGACCCCAAACTGCCCTAATTTATTAGTAAATTCTAACTGAATCTAGCTTCTTTGTTGCTTTGCAAATCTCGCAAAGGTAAAAGAGAAGGGTGGCTGCATTAAAGGGCAAGATTTGGTTAATTTTAATTTGCATGTGCACAAGCATTTGGTGGTAATTTAGTGGTTTTAGTTGCTTTGAGAGGATTATATAGATTTCAATTAAAGGTAAGGGAATATTGTAATATTCTTACCATATGTGTCATATTAAAATAAAAACTTTACATATTATTAATACTAAAAATTTTAAGCAAGTTTACAATATTCTAAACAAGCGAAGAGTCTGGGGAATATAGCAAGCAACATAACCTTTGAGTAGATTATGAATATTTATTTGCTGCACTACATTTCTATACAATTGCAAAGCGGCTTTTAGACAAGTTTTGGGTTAGTTGGTTTAAAAAATTAATAAGATAGAACGGTAAGCTCAATATATAGATACTGTTCTATTTTCCAAGACATTTATTATAATTGACTGTGTACAGATGAACCCTAAAAGACGAAGCGTGTTACAAAAAAAACAAATATGTCTGCTTTATTCAATGTAACTGAGTCTTTCCAATTAAATATAGTCGGTTTCATGATACTCGTGATCGGCTATGATTCGCGCAACAAGTGTGGTCTTGCTTATATTTTACGAACCTTGTTGCCTTTCTCATCTTTTTGCTGCAATACGCTTGTTCGATACACAAAGTGACACGCCACAGAGCCCGTAGCAATAAAAAAGTACCAGTAGGAACTTAGTTGTACTGAAAAAAAATCTCGGGTTTTCTGCATGACTATTTTATCTAGAACTAGACTTTATTCATTTATTTATGATTTTTTTCTGAAGGGAGAAATTCCAACTTTTGTCTTTTTCGGAATAAACCAATTGTGTTTGATAATCATTAACAGGCTCTTTCTTGAAATTTTATTACTGTTAGCAGGTTTCATTGAAAGTAACCGTTCCTTAAAAACGCGAAATTTCACTCTGAAAACTTTTGGCGTATGTTGCATAAATAACGGTGACCTGATGTGCATCTTTCAAAAGCTATTATTAGCAATACGCAATTTGTCTCAGAATACGCTCACGATCCAAGGGGATTGTCATGTGATAATTAACTTCTCGTGGGTTAACGTCATACCACGTCCAACTGCATAGAAGCAGCTAAAGTAATATTTTACCGAATACCGGTTGCTGTTTTAGTTACTTTGATGTTATTGCTACAAATTATGGACGGTGTACACCTTATATACTTAGGCATTAACGCAACCTCCATACAACATAAACATAATGTCTGAACTCCACTAAAATACTTCTAGCTTATACAAGCACATCCGTTTGACGATAGAATCCGACTTATAAGTTACGTCGACCTTAGTAGACCAGAAAACGCTGACTGATGGTCGTGAATAAACTAAATAAGTCGCAGCCGAACGTAACTAATCTAATAACGTCGTCCAAACGTTGCGTGACTGACCGCAATTGCAATATGATTGCAATTACCAAGCTTTTAACCTACAACTAACCTAATAACCTCAACTAATAAATATTCCTATGGTTTAAATGTAATTTAAACCATTCAGATACGCAGGATATTTTGTCACTAGCAAGGTTACTAACACAGGGCGGTTTAGGTGTATGTGTGTGTACTAGGAGTCTTATGCAGTGCAGTTTGCAGTACGAATTTGGACTACATGCCGGAGTTGCTAAGAGCGTTGTGTAAGTTTTGTTGCTAATATTCCAGATAATTATGCTTATTTGCTCATGTTTTGTTCGATTTAAAGGGGATGTCATATTTTTTATCGCAAATATTGTAAATGAAAATTTGTAAAAATGAAGGTCTTGCACCACTATAAGAAATTACTATTTAAACTGATATTGTGTTTTACTGATATGAGTTGTGAAATGTTTGCAATATTTTATTTGTGCAAAGAAGTAAATATAAAAATTGGTACATGTACTCTGATTATAATAGCTTTAGGGAAATGTTTGATAATTTGGAAACGTTTTAATTTATTCAACATACCTCTTACGGTTCTATCGGCAAAGTGCCCTTTGTTTACATTTCCTTGTCTGTCCGGAAACAAATTTCATTTTGAATAATAAATATCCATCTCTTGAACAAAAAATATCAAAGAGTATATATATGTATCTGTAAACAAACTCTTATGAAAATAATAAGAGCTATTGACAAATACAAATCGGTCTGGTAGTTATATAGCCATTAACAAAACATTAGCTCTATTACTTCACAGGGGAGGAAACATCCACTGACCGACGGTTTCGGCTTGTTAAGCCTCATCAGAGTGAAATAGTTTCCAAGAACCCTATCAAGTTATCAAAGCTATTATAATGATATAATTTTGAAACAATTTCTGTATTATGGCAAAAGTAAATACAAACGCCATCAGGTGATAAAACACCAACACTACTAAGTGTGGAAGTACAGAATTGAACCGAAACTACATAATAAATTTTATAAATGACTATAAAAGTACGTCTGGTCTTTGAAATTTGCGGAATGTTACAGCAAAATTTATTTGCAAACGTAACAAACCTTCTCGTGGCGACACCCGGGTTCATGCCCCAAAGGCAATTCAAATAAATAAAGACAAGTTATTTGCAGTCCGCAATAAGAAATAGTATATAAAGTAAGATGTATCTGTAAACAAACTCTTATGAAAATAATAAGAGCTATAGACAAATACAAATCGGGCTGGTAGTTATATAGCCATTAACAAAACATTAGCTTTATTACTTCACAGGGGAGGAAACATCCACTGACTGACGGTTTCGGCTTGTTAAGCGTTTAACACATTTAACAAGCCCAAATGTTGAAACGTGTTTGTTATGGCCATCTATGAATTAGCGACTTAATTTCGAATTTACTTCTGTACTTGACTAGTTTAATACTAGTAGTTTCTTAACCAATGGCGTTCTTGTTTTACTCTTGCCATCTTACAGAAGTTCTTTCGAAGTTATTTTTGCCTATTGTTTTTGGTAGTTTCATAAGGGTTATAAACCACTGATGAGATCCAGTGAGATAGAAACTAGTCGATGAATGCTTATTCCCTTTATGAAACAAACAAATTCTTTCATTTATGGCTATGCAAATTACTAGCTTGCTTTGTATAGTTAAAAACACTTTTTCGTAAAGTGGGTGTTTATCTATACATCGTATATACTGTTTTATATATATATATATATATATATATATATATATATTGCTATGATAATAGGGTTATTTGGTGATATATAAGGTCACAAGGGAGGTATACTTCATGTAAACAACCCAAAAATCAACAAAACTAAACATTTGAATAATAAAAAGTACACAATTCGTTATTTGTGGAAAAGAAAATATCAAACGCCTTGTACAAAATAACAACTAACTACAATCAATGAAAGGAAGTTTCTTCTTTAGTAATTTAACCACATTTAGTAAAATAAATGATTCTGTGCACAATCCAATTCATTTTAGATACAATAATACAATTTAAGCAATACAAATTAGACGTATCTAAACTAAAACAAACGTGAAACAAATTTTTTTTAACTGGTCGCATTAGTGTAAGAAAATAATCAATGCGTGCTCATAATATACAGGTCTTTCAAAACAAGCATATTTTATAACGCAAGAAGTCATTAAACGCATCTAATTTACGTCATCTATTAAGGAATCCCATTATAAAATTTAGCCTACGTGATGTTTTAAATGTAAAATCGCCATAAATCCAGCATATGAGGAAACCAAAATATGCAACCATACTTTTTAGCGTACGTGCAAGATTATATATAATAGTTCATAAATCCCTGTACAAAATTACAATTACGTGATGCTAAAAAGTATCAATTGCCAACGAAATTCATAATATAAACCTTATTGTCTACGTGACCTTTGAAGCGTATGAACGATGCATATAATACATAACTCCGAGTAAAATCCAACCAGCGGCATGATAAGCGCAGTGCAACGCCTGTATCATGGTCAAATAATAAAAAGAGAGTGTTCAACCAATAACAGCACGCGGGATGGCTTGTTTATATAATACCTATCCAGCTGGTAACAGCCATTGCTTCCTTAAACCGAAACACGAGTTGTACTGATCGAAATAAAAGTATTGCGCAAAGTTCAATTGCGAAGTAAACAAAAATATATAGGTGAAACTAACAATAATTAAAACTTCGGGTAAAGAATACAGTCAAGTGCGTGTTCAAACGTACGAGTGTATAAGAAATCCGCCGTTGGCATAAAACGTAAGTTTAAATTTAATTTAGTAATAAACAAATCGTTACATTTTATTAATTAGAGCACTACGCAATTCAATAAAAAATCTAACTAAGCAAGTACGGAAGTATAACTCCAATACTCTAAGTACTAAATATAAGAAATGGGAAAACTCTAGATCAGGACGTTAAGCTCAAAGCAGCACAGTCACTGGCTAACAACACGCTGCCGCAGTACGGAGTATTGAGGTGTATGCAAAGCTACGTGTTCACTACTTGGAATCCACTAATCTAGCAATTGATTTAAACCAGGAGGTTCCCGTAGGAAATCAATCGGGAAAACACCAGGTTAACAATTATATTTAATTAACAGCATAAATCTTATTTTTGAATATTTGAAACTTATACGTACTTTGATGTCTGTGTAAAGGGTCATCAAAAATTTGGTTGATGCGTAGAAGAAGCGTTATAGAAAAGGAGGTTTATTGAACGTTCAAAGAAACATTCGAGATAATAAATAATTATTTTCGCTAACTTTAAGTGCTTAATTAGGGTTGTAAGCGGGTAATAAACAGATTTACTTTACATTTTGATTCCAAGGTTTTAAATAGCAAATGACATTACGAAGATTGTGGAGTTGTTAATTGTACATATTTCTCAGTTCATTATACAAATTTTGGTTAAATTCGTTTATCTTATTCAAGTACGAAGTGTTATAGGGAAAGGGGCAAAAATTATTTGTTATCATATCGTCGTTCACTCTGTGCAGGCTAAAACTGAGCTAGTCGAGGCATAAATTTTATTGTGTGAAATTTAAAATCATTCTAGATTTATTAGAGGCACAGAGAGGTGGCTGAGCGTTATAAATACACCGCGAGTTCCGCAATATCGTAGCAATATATATATATATATATATATATATATATATATTGCTGTGATAAGGGGTTGTTTAAGGGTGTACTTTATAGTAAAGGTCATTTAGAAATGAGAAATTACCATAGGCAGTAGAAAACTGCACTTATTTAGTGAAGAATTGAGAAATGGAGATAGTTTGTAAATAGTAAGCAATCAACACCCTGTACATAAAGTATAAATAGTTTTAAGCGATGCAGATAAACATAGAAAGACGCATAGTTAGCGTAGAAACCAGGAAGACATTCATTAGGTAAATAGAAAATATTTAATACCCTGTAGATAAAGTTTTAGTTAATTTAGGTATAGCAAGTAATGATATTTTTTAGTGAAAGCACGCGTATATTTATATGTAAATATAATAACGTGTAAGCAGACACGCATTCAAAAGAGTTCCAAATGATTAGATTAATACGGAGATAGAAATAGAGCTTTAGGTAGCATAAGTAAATGCGTGCAAATAGCTAACCATTTTTGATAAAAAAAGAGATTAAAAATTGCGTGAATAACATGTAAATGTGAAAATTAAAAGTCGAATTGCATCAGTTGTTTATGGAAAAGCAAGTAGATCTATCAAAACACAGCATGTTGATAACGAAAGACAGCTGCAAGCAGGTTACAATTATTGGGAATCGTGGAGAATTACATCAGAAACTACTTTGAATGTAATTATTTGATTGGTCATAAATAAGCGACGAGCTCTAGACCATACCCACTGACGGAGTGGGGACGGAATAATAATATATTAGCAGGCACAGTGATAACGAGGTCAGTTTTGAACTCAACAAAGGCCGAAGTGCGTCGCTATAAAGTAAAGTAATACGTAATAATTTTAAAAGTAAAAGATAAAATAAGTGGCAAGATGAAAACTATAATTGCCGATTAAACGGCTTTGAAGTCCGGGGGAAAAATCCAGTAATACAATTTTGAAGTCTGGGGGAACAGTAATACAATTTTGAAGTACGGCAGAAAATAGACAACAATTTTGAAGTCAAGGGGGAAAATAAACTACAATTTCTATGTCCGGGGGAAAGAAACGACAATTTCGAAGTGTGGGGAAAATAAACTACAATTTGAGTAAGGGAAGAAAATAAACCACGATTGTCAGAAGACAATGATAATAAGAATTCTATTCTAAGTTTGAAGAAATTGATTGATAAGAAGTAATAAGTCTGAAATGAAACGACAATAAATTGGGGTGCATAAATTAATAATGGTAGTCCATAGGGTAATGGCAATAATTTGAATGTAATCCTGAATTGGGGGAAGATAATTTTTATGCAAATGGAAGCGTCGATGTGAAGAAGATAGACCAGGTCAGATTTTTAGTTATAAGACATTCTATTTTTGTATATATTTTTTTATTTTGAATATTGAATTTCCTTAATATAATATGAATGTGAAAAAGTCAACAAAAGAAGTTGCATAAGTATAAACTGAGTAATATGATAACAGGTTTAGAACGTTCTACGCTTCGTTGATAAGGATAATAGTTTTTTTTTGGTGACTTTGGGTTTTGAGTAAATAGGATATGATGTTTAATAAATGAAATTTACAACATTAACTAATTGAAAAGTGTATTTCAAATAATTTACAAAAGCTGAACATAATATATTGGTTTCATTATATAAAATCAAAATTAACTGAATTTTATAATTCCAAATAAATGCTAGCCGAGGTCATAAGATTTAAGTAGTTCAAGGAGGAGCTACGAGTTGAATAGGAAATTGATAACAAGTAGGGCGGTAACGTATCGAATTTTGCTATTGGCAGACAAGGTTGCTTCAAGATAAAATCCAGTTAAGTTTCTGGAGGGAATTGATAGCAATATTAATAAGACAGCCCAACGTCGGAGGAGATAATTACAATCTTGTTTATTCATAGTAAATATTAAAATGGTCGTCCAAATGATGGAGCGCGAATAATTTAGAGTACATAGCAAATAATATAACAGCCCAAAGTGGGGGCTCGATAATTCCGGCAGTTCATAGCAAAATTAATAAGGCGCACAACGTAGGGGCACGATAATTTAGAGAGTATCATCGCAATATATATTGTCGTGGAAATTATAGATTAAGAAGGATATATAAGTCTAGATAATAAATTTTTAACGACTGTGTATATAGGAAATAGGAACAATTTAGTTACGCGCCAAATAAATCAACTTAGGTATTGAAAATGGACGGATAATAACATATTTTTGTATTTCTAAATCAAAATGTTAAATTTGCATTAGGAGCAGAAGTTTTAGAGTACATAAAAACTGAAGGATACGCATAATTAGCTGTAATATTTTAAATCAAGCGCATCGGATAAGAAACGGAGCTTTTGAGTATAGAAAATCAATAATTTAAACGCATATTTTCATACAACTGAACGAAACGTTTGTTATACAAATACTAAGAAGTGCTAAAACTCGGAATTATAATTTTAAACGGATAGTTTACTTCAAAGAAACACCTGATAGTTAAATGTCAAGTTCAAAAAACTGAAATAAACGTTGGCACAAAACTCTATAGACTTGTATGTAACGGTCGATACGACAAGCTACTAAAATAACAAATGCTTTGAAGACGAAGTGAAATGAAATGTCCATAATGTAAAACAGACAAAGAACACGTATAATAAAACATTGGTTAATATACTCGTCTACAATGCGCGGTAGATTTGGAGGCCAACCACAATATCGATTTTCTGTAGCTTGAGAGGGGTTCTAAAAGAGACTGTAAATATGGGCGAAACGAAGAAAGGTAGCTAGGGGTTGGAAGTTAAAAACTGGGGAAAACAATATAATTTGTCAAAGGCTAGAAGTTTTGAGAAGCTCGTGTCGGTTAGATGTTGTTGAGCGAATTTCAAGGTAACAGCACGGTTAACTTGTAATTTTTCAGAGGTTGAATTTCGTAACGAAGAAAGTTAGGAGAATTGGTTTTGGAAAATAAGCTTCTTGATGAAAAGAGGGTCCGTGAGGGGTATTCAAAAGTGTATAAATACACTGGGAGATGTATTAAAGCTCTCTTATAAAGCTCTTATATTACGTGCTCGTACTTTGTACTGATTGTCGCTTATTCGTTAAATTGTCATACAGCATCCTATTTAAAAGTGTGTAAAAGCTGTCAGTAACGTACCGGTAATGTATTAAAAGTGTAATTTGTACAAGTGGGTGCTGGCTTATTAAAAGTGCTGTTACCACTGCTACGATCTAATGATAGGATGGTACTTGGGTAAGCGAATCGATAAGTTTGAAACTAGTATGCGTGAAGTGTAGTGATTATGGAAGGTTAAGCTTGGTCGAGACAATTACCCTAGTAGAAATACTGAAAGTGGTTGCATAGATTTGGATAGCGAGTGGAAATGAGTTGGATGGACACAACGACAAGGGTTTTGGTACACATCTTCAGAGGTAACGAAGGCAAGAAGCTTACTTCAAGTAAAGAAAATTAATTTCTTGCTTTTGCTTGAACATTTGTGCAGATATTTTGTGCTTGAGTGTTTTGACTTATTGGTAGTGTAATTTATTACCTTTAAAACCTCATTTAAATGGGAATATGTACAGGACAATTGATATTGATTATTTAAAAATGTTTATTAATGACCTAAAAATGTTGTTGTAAGAAGTAAACGGGTATTTAGCTTTATTTTAAACAAAAATGCGAGGTTTAAAAGCATTTACAGTACCTGGGTTATACTGAGCTCAAAATAGACCAGAATAAAAACAAGTTAGGGTTGCACGACGGGCCCATCTACTCGTCTAAGATAAAATTGTTAAATATAAAAATCATAAAATTTTAAAAGATTTAAAGATTGCGATGGTAACATTTTAGAAAACTGTATATACTAATTTGTAATTATTTTCGTGCTTTTGGAGACTTGTTAACATGTGTAAATAAAAAGGTTGTATGTCTTGTTGCATTATTTGAATGGTAATTTCATTTGACTGTGTTTGTGAGAAAAGAACGAACTTAGGATGGTAGGTATCCAAGAAGAAGCAGATTTTAGGGCTAGCCTAGGTTTGCAGAAATAAGGAGGCGTTCCATAGGTATTGTAAGAATTTTTTTATTAAATTTTCAGAAAATTTTTATGACGGCCCAACGAAGGCGATCCCGATTGTTCTAGAGATCCACTGCAATTTTATTATTTTAATAATATTTATTATTAAGTCTGCATTTATCACTATATCCATGCGATAGTACGATTTAGGTCTATCTCTATCTTTTTTTCCTATCTCTGCTTGTAATATATCCCGTATTATCCCCCAAAAATCCCTTAGAACGTATCCTACACTTCTATTTCTCTTATTCTTTTTGAACATTTGTCGAATTAATACTTTTTACAATATATCCTTACCTACAATCAGCATTAGTTGAAAATATCTCACAAACAATACCTGTAGTTGTTAATAATAATCAAAAGATTTAAATACACTTATTTTTTCATCATTAGGTTTTCCGTCTTGAAACTGGTTGGACGCGTCCTCCACTTATTCATATTCTGAGTTAGCCTACACAGTTCCCTGAATTTCTTACAACAGCCTATATACAGCCAGTTCCCCCTTCTATTCTTTTCCAATGATATGCACTATTTCACTGAGATTCAGTGGTATTTGACGGGGGGAAGGCGGCTCAGTGGCGTAGTTGGTATGTGTGACTACTACGCCCAAGGTCCCGGGTTCGAATCCCGACACGTTCGGCTTGAAAAATGTTAGGCGAGCATTTTTCACAAAAATACACCCTCGTTCGGATGAGAGGTAAAATGGAGGTCCCGTGTAAGATCCCTGCCTTGCTTGGATCAGCAAGGGTTCGGCAAAATTCCAAATTTTCCAGGTAAAAAAACTCGCTTCCTGGTCAATGTACTACCTTCGGGTGGAGCATTGGAAAATCACATGTAAGGTATGTGAAGAGGATTAAGCAGTTTATGCCTGCCAAAATCCCCAAACCACGCATAACACGTGCACACACCCTTATTACACCCCCACACACAACACACACACACACACACACGCCACGCACACACCTACTCATACATAACTACACTGGGATCCTGTTTTATTTTCTTTTGTACGATTCTTAGTTATTTTTGGGTTTTGTACTTGGTGTTGGTGTTATTCTTTTTGGTTTTTTTCTTTTTTTCGTTCCTCTCGTTCCACTTTCCTTTCCCTATACTGTTGACGGTCTTCATTGCTGTCGGTGACCATACTGATTGTGTTTTGTCCATCCGCTCCTGTGATAGGTGCTCTTTAGTCCGTTTTTCTTTCTTCGAAAACCACGACTTAATCGACTTTAGGACTAGTCAGCATTTCTTTTCTTTGGTTCTTTTGTTACGTTTTTTTGGTTACCACAGTTTGTAGTACACAGCTTTCTTATCAGCGTTCCTCCTCTCTTCCTCTCGTTCTCCCTTGTTGTCCCTTTGTTCACTTGAAGCTTGACCTTTGGGTCCTGTTTTGGTGGCACTGTTGGTTTTCTTCCTCGTTCCTTTTCTTTTTTGAAATTTATAACCGTACTGTTTCTTTTGAGAAACATCCGTCCGTTGACGACTCCGCTGTGCCGAGGCCATTCCACCTTAGTCCTCCTTGATTGCGTATTATCCGTCTTCCCTTCTTTCTTTTCTTTTTTCTCTCTTCTATTATTGGAGCTTCGAGCCGGACGAGAGTTTTTTTTTATTTTGGGGTATTTCTTTTTTTCTTTTTCTGTTTTTTTTTTGTTGGGTTTCGTAACGAATTTCCTTGTAGTTTTAAGCGATTTTTTTTTGTTTTTGGTTGGGTTTTTGCTGTTTTTTTTTGGTCCTGCCCACTCCCATTACTTTTGTTTTCCTACCCCGATCTGTTTAGTTTTGCTGGGGGGATTAGTTACGTTTCAATTTTGCTTTTAAAATTTTTCTTGTTAATTCAATACCCGCTCAAATAAATTTCGTTTCTACTGTTAAATCCTTCAATATAATTAATATTGAATTCGCTCTCTAATAATTTCTCAACTTAAATATAGTTGCTTTGAAACAACAAGTTTATGCTACAATTAAATAGTTTACATCCTGTTTTAGGTACCCGTTACCTTTGTGTAAATTTCGATCGGGTATAATGGTTTTCTATACTGTTCCAATGTAAAGACTTGTTGTAATATGGTCGCGCGATAAAGCCTGGGTTTTCCAGTTTCAGTCGCGCTTCGATAAGCGAGGGTTTGCAGTTCGAATTCGTGTTAGTTGAACCATTGTTGAATTTGATTCTACAGCTTGTACGGAAATATTTTGTACAGTATTAGTCACCGTATTTTAAAAGCAATGCACGTTTGGTTTTTTCTGTTCGACAACTAGGAGGTGTCTTGCGTGTATTGGTGAGTCTCTTCGCGCGTACCCATTTTAATCAGATTTTCTTTTTAGCTTTTTTTAATGGAGGCCAAATGGGTTCTTTCTTTATGTAGACCAACTGCTTTTGTCTGTAGACCAACTGCTTTTGTCCGTATACAGCTGCTGCAGTTATGGTAGCAGGGTAAATGTATCCTGACGAGCATGGCGTTGCTGTGCTGACTCACCCCCGACGGCTTCCGAGCTAAGTATCCGGACACCTACAGGTATGCAACTCGTTTCCATTTGTGTGGGTCAATGGCATATTCCGCATCAACGTTTGGTGTAGTTACGTGACATTGTAGAACTATTGTTCGTTGCTGCTATGCGATATTATCGCTCTACAGACGTGAGGTATCTTTGTTAAAAATATTGGACAGACATACGCTTATTCTTTTAACTGATTGGTTTATTTTACAAACAGTACTATGTACGATTTAAAAGATGTCTGACAAAAGCTCTCACACGTTAATTCTTTCCTATTAATTAGTTACTTTACAAAAAGTATTAAGTGAAATTTTAAAAACGATTGACGAAAGCCCTCATTGATTTACTACTGGTTAATTTTATTTTTTGTAAATTGTCCATACAATATAATTGTTTGCTGTTAAATAGTAACGCTTAATTTATTTTTCTTTGACTTGTTTGTACAGAATCCTTTATTTATGTTTATGTGTTAATAGATAATCGTGGGCGATGTGTTTTTTTTTTTTTTTGTATGTAGGCGAATCCCCCCACTCTCCGCGTTTGAGTCCGTATTGCTTCTGAATGAGGACATTACGAGATATTATTCTTAACGTTTAACCATAGCATAAATAATTAACCGTGTTAATAATAAATCAAAATTATATGACATTTGTTCTTGCTGTTTTAATAAAAATTGGCAATAATTATTCCCGTTTCTCAAATTGGTGCATAACTTGATAAGAAATTATTTTAGGATATAGTAGGAGTTGTGTTCCATGCTGTACATTGATCAAATATGGCCAACCATTTACGAAATACCTTCCGTAAATATTAGTTTATGTTTGCATGATTTAGATTAGATAATGTCTGGCTTAGTCAGAAATTTCAGGTTTCATATGTCAATAGCTTAATTGCTCTACTAGGAAGTGACTGTATAATTATAAATCTCACACAAATAAAAATTATTTTCCTACGGTAGGATAATAATAAAACTTTTACTGCTACCCTTGTTATTAAAGTTACGCATTTTCAACAATTAATAAAGGAACACAAACGCCAAAATAATCCTTTCGACACCTTTAATTGTAATTCGTTTGAATTGTAAACAGTGCATATACTTATGCTAATATTGAAATAATGTAATTGGTTTTGATATTGGCTATTTAAAAAGGGCAACGACGCATCAGCTAAAACTATGGATTATGCTTTTATAAAAATGATGCCAAGTTATACTGACATAATTCTCGACTCACGCGGTATGAAATGACCGCTAGCACATGTACAGACATCATGAAGATAATCTTTAAACCACACATATTAAATTAGTACGTTTAGCAGCGTTCTCTATTGCTTACCAAGGATCGATATATTTTACTACATATTCAGCGCCTTTTCACAGAGTCAATTTACTTGCGGCGCCATCTACGTTATAATCTAAACTTCAATTGTAGCTAATTTTGAGGTTTAAATCGATGACCGTACTTAAGCTTCGCTTGAGAAGATGGTGCTGCATAGCTCTATAGTGAAATCTCAATTCTTTTGTACTTTATACAATTAATTTGTGTAATAACCTGAAGTACTGTGGATATGTTATCCCAGTAGTGTAGATTTGATTCCTTAACAGGATTCTTTTAATTTTGTTAATGTAGGTATAATTAACGCAACTGTGACAGCGTCACGCAGCAGAACATCAAATTAGTACATAGCTTTTATATCTGGTCTTTCAAAAAGGACACAATACCGAAGAAATAATAATATTAATAAAATTCAACTTACAACGAATAATTCTATACTGGTTGTTTAAAATGATCTCCTGTTGTCCGGAAGCTGGTTCGTACACACTTCATAACGCGTGTGGATTATAAGCACTGCATATTCGGCAGTTTTGACTGCCAGTACAACTGTCAAACTGAAACCAAACATTTTGGATAAAATAAATACCATCACTATCTGCGCAATTTTTTGGGTGAGGGAGTCAAACGTTGTTGCCGCCTCTAGAACTTCTAAAATTAAAAGTAATGGGCGCCTTCAAATGCACTCTCAGTCTGAAGACATTTATTAATCAAACGCAATAATTCACTTATTAAGAAAGGTGGAATCGGAAAACTTTTACCAAAACTCGCCTTCCGCTCGTCATTGGAAAACGACATCGTGAATATAATAGAGAGGAATGGATGCTACCATAACACTAGTTCACGAGAAGGACATTTAAACTGCAACAACTTTGATAATAGTGTTGTCAATGAACACGTGGAGAAAAAAGTTAGCTTTTAAAGAAGCTTATATCTTCTTAATCTTGGCGTTGCATATTTTTAGAGACACCTGTATGAATTATTTCTATTTTCAACATAATGTGATAACTTTTTGTCGAAAATCCTACCATCTGGCTACGAAGGCGCTGCTCAATAAATTTCGAAGTAGTTTCAAATATATGCTCTACACAATTTTTGTTTAACACATTTAAAAATTGTATCACCTTTTTTTTTAGCTGACAATCTTAAATTTTACGAAAAAGGAAATTGTAATAATTCGATGCTCTTGCATCCTTTTCGTAGTTTAAATATTTTTTACATTTTACATATTGTACTTTGTTCTAATGAATGTTTGTTTTCACCTTTGGAAAATTACTCAATTATACCGTCTATGATACGCTAGTATTAATGTTTACTATAGTTAAATGACCTAGCATACTTGTAATTATGCAAAAAGGTTTTGGTGCCTTTGAGTGCTGAAAATATGCTCAAAGTTGTATCTTTTTGTAATGGGTTTTTCCTTATTGTTTTTGTGGGACAGTTTAATAATAATTCATGTCATTTTCGAACTTACTTCTGAGCAAACACTTTGTACAAACTTTTGGTGGGTCATCAACTGTGGCTCAAAGAAACTTTTGCATATGCTTTAGAGGCAGTGTCATGGTAATTTCTTGTCTGCTGTTAATTAGTCTTTGATTCTAGTTAATTCATTTATTATCATAAATCTTGAAATGCAGAAGTATAAAAAGTGTTTGTAAGTTCAGATAATATGCATACCAATAGGTGATTGGTTTTCAAATGTGAATCATTAAGAAATATCATTTTGGAATATATTGCAATTTCTCTTTTTCACTTTTGATAGCCTTTAGACTGTATACCTCTTTCACGTTTTTCTAAAGTTGTGAAACTTGATATATTCCCCATTTAGAATCATTTAGATATTCCAAATGGTATTTCATGTAAACAGAGTAGACTGGTACAAAGGGGTTTTGATATATTTCTAGTCAAGCATTAAACTATTAAAACATATAACCTAGAATATTTTATTATTCAGCATAGACCCTTAATTACAACGATCCTGCAACGCCTCTAACCCTCAAAAAAGATTCTTCCACGACCGCTAACCAGCCTTCCACAGTTTCCAATACTGTTCAAAAATCGAAGTCATCTTCCAAACGGAAACCGTGATAGTTGCACTCATATTCGTTTGGGTTCGATGTCGAAGTATTTGGGAATCCAACGTGAACCTGTGACGAACGCGTTCATATGAAGTTTTTACTGCCTCAACTATATATTTCGGCCCATCTCAACGGCCTGTGTCGATATTCTTTAGGGTGATCACTGAAATTTCTCTTCCTGGTCACTTCTAATTTTCAACCTGAAGGTTTTCTTTTTCGGAGTTACCCAATCCATTTTTTTACAGCCGCATATGATGGGCATTGATCGTCAAGCATATTAAACATATCTTCGTAAATCTTTCTTGATCATTTTCGTTCGTGTTTCAGTACACAAAATTAATATTGAAATTGAGTTTTTTTAACAAGATTGTAGTTTTTTAAGCAAACTGCATAAAGCTAGTGCTATTACAGCAAATGAAAAGCATTTTTATCAAAAATGTATGAATCATTAATAAATGAACACGAATGGCTTTGTATTTATTTTAAAATGATCTATTTGCGTTTGCTTTGAAGGCATTTTAAGGTATCTTAACGATTAATCATTTTTACTATGCTGCCTACATTTTTTGCTATGTATTTACAATAGACGTATTACATACATGGTGATTTTTTATACACATGCAATTGCATTTTTCGTTTGTACATCAATGAATAAAGGTGCGCTTGTACAGGGCTTAACCATGAATTTACGGAAATTTAGATTTTTTTCCTGATTCTTTTATATTTTGGTGGAATTTATTTGTGGAATTTGGGTTCAATGACACACACAATATATATATATATATATATATATATATATATATATATATATATATTACTATGTTATTTGAAGGTTAGCAATAGATAGGTAAGTCATAGGCTAAGCTTGCGTGTGTAGATGCCACTTATTTAAAAGTTAAATAGGTGTTATAAATATTTAAGGTAGGAATTTTAGAGTTAGTTTTAATGAAGTTTCAACTTTGCATTTTCATTTGTAAGGAAATATTATAATATTGAGAATGGTAATTATTATACATCAATCAAGAAGGGTCGATTAGTAAGTGTACTTTATGAAAACGCAGGTTTAATTATAATATAAATAGTGTACAATGGTTGAAAGGTTTTTTCAATTTCTTTAGCGTAGGATCGATAATTTTAAGTGCATCTTTTAGTAAAGTAAAAACATCTCAATACCGTTTAGCATAAGATAGCATTTGAAAACACGAGCGTGTTATGTATAGGAAAGAAAATCAATATTTTCTACAAATACAAATATAGGTTAAGGCAGACACGGATCGATATCACAAACAAAGACGGGATTTGTTACATCATAGGAAGGAGGGAGATGCATATATCAAATAGCAGTTAGATTTCGTATCGAACAAGAGCACAAGGATAAACTTGAAGCTATTCCTTATTTTATTTTAAATTTACAGAACTAAATTTTCTTTTTTATGAATGGTTTACCTGGTTATGTTTATTTCCACCCTTGTATGTTTTTTTGGCCAAAAAATCCTTGACACATAATCTATTAAGGGGTCAGAGTGTTTTAAACTCCGCTCACAAATTTTTCTGGTAAAAACCCCTTATAAAAAAATATTATATGATTATCTTAAACTAAATACAAATACTCCAATATTAGTTAAAAATAAATCTAAAAGTACTATTTGCGAATCTACAAAAACGATTCTCGGTATTAAATATTTTCTTATTTTAAATTGATATCCAAATCAGCTTACAAGATTTTGCAATATTTAAGCCCTCGTTTCAAACAGCAGTTACCAAAATACATTATGCTTAAATCGTCCTTTCGATTATTTAATAAAATGTTTAAAATAGCGTTATGTTGAAGAATTTTCCCTCTTATTGTACCATCTTAATCATTAAATTACAGTATGCTTGCTGCATACTTCAAATATCATCTTTACAAAGCAACAGTTCGCGGCTTAATCAAAATAACATTTTGCGATCGGATTTAAGAATCGAATGAATGAATTAATCGAATGACCCTTGTTTTTAATAAACGTTTTCTTATATACAGTAATTTATCTGTCTCTCGCGTATCTTACGTAATTTTCTTGTTTTCCTCATTAGCGTTCAAAATTGTTGAGTTTTCTTACCTTGTTATCTGGTTTCAGTTATTCGTAACGCGCGCTGTATGTGCTTGTTTAAGACCCAAGGTTAATGTGTCGTATCGCTTCTCTACAACAGTGAATGCGAAAGGTAATAAATAATTTTAATCAGTTTTTAGGGGTTTTTCAATGATTAGGGCGGTTCTTGTAATAAAATGCTTTATTTATTAATTAGATATTTACGTATTTCTTAATACCGATGACTCATACTTTTATATTCCTAATATTCTAGAAAATTCTTTACCTAAAATAAATTTCTATAATCCACGAGGTAATTAAGTTCAACTTTAATTGCTTTTTTGATGTAAAAGTAGCTGCATTTTAAAGAAATATATGATTTTGTGTTTCAGTGCACAAAACTAATATTAAAATTGGAGTTTTTTAAACAAAATTGTAGTTTCTTAAGCAAACTGAATAATGCTAGTGCTATTTACAGCAAATCAAAAGCATTTTTATCAAAAGTGCATTAATTAATTAATAAGTGAAAATAAATGACTTTGTATTTATCTTAAAACGATCGGTTTGCGTTTTACGGTATCTTACAATTAATTATTTTACATATACAACTTATGTTACTTGCTATTTATTTACAATACGCTTATATCATACAGGGTGATTACTTATACACGGGCAATTGCATTTTTCGCTTATACATCAATGAATAAAAAAGTACGCTTTTATTATACAGTGCGTAACTATGAATTTAGGAAAGTTTCTATTTTTCCGGATTCTATTATATTTTAGTGGGATTTATTTGTAGAATTTGGGTTTCAATGACCTCTCGTTACCCCTTATATATATAAATATATATATATATATATATATATATATATATATATATATATATATAATGTAAAACAATTTAATGTCCCTTTGCAACGTACTTATACATGTTATATACTGTGTAGCCGAATATCATCAATAACAATGTTACGTTGGTCTCTCAAGTTTGGCAGTTTAAATACAATGCTATTTGCCTTCTAATTGCTGTAAATTTGTTTTTTTTCAATTCATTGTATAGTGAAATTTAGACTTTTGGTAATTGAAGATGAAGAAAAAATTGCTACATGAGATCGCCGAAAATAAAATAAAGTGATCACTAATGGTAAATTTTCTTGTTATTTTAGTTTTTGTTTTAGATACTGTTATTAACAATGTTTTACTGAAATCATTCACATCTTCTATTTGCATATCGCAGATTTAACTACCACGACAAGCAGCCATAATTCCAATAATCAGTATTAATCTTAAATAAGTGATAATGTACTTATAAATATATTTTTGCAATTCCTAATTGTTTTGCTTTATAAAACAGATAAACTTTATCTTGTGCTTCTGCAATGCATTTTCTAATTTCCTCGGGAGTTGTTTCAAATTTTTTTGCTTTGTAGCTTGCTCAGTTTCTTTTTAATAAAGAACGTAATAACAATACTTATCTATATTCACGTTTTGATTTATAATCAAAGTACTTCTCCTCAGCATTGAGTAAGTTGATCATAATGAAGGAGATTTATATTTTTTGTCTAAATTAGCAAAATATACCTGTAAAACGTTTCCGGAGAAAGAAGTTTTTTCTGATACGCCAATTCATGAAAGCTTCATATGATTTGTGGTATAAATGTTTTGATTTTTCCAGTAACAATTTGGAAGTAGTTGCTTCCGATTTTTTAATATCTGGTGGTGCACTCGAAAATGAATCATCATTATCTATTTCCATCGCACTTTTCGCTCCGAAATACAAAAATTACACCAACTATCTACACGCTATCGAGGTAACTGTCGCTACTTGTTTGTGTTATATTATTGACATAAAGCTTGGTTTAAATTTCAAAGGCATTAGGATTTAATAATATTATATTCTAGTTGGGTTGAGAGAAAATAATGAGTAATTATACCCTCTTTATTATTTCTTAGAGTGATCAGTATACAATATGGAACATCCAAATGGAATAAATTCATTATTTTGATAACTGTACACATTTAAAGAAAATGCCAAAACACGTCAATTTTCGATTATGAATTGACATCCTGCAACCAAAAAATTTTATCCCTACATTGAACACCTTTCGGATGACAGATAAAACCCACAATTTTTTAATTGGGAAATATGGGTTTCTGATATATTGTTTGAAAGATCCCTATATTGCCTATTTAAAAATATTATTGATGGTAGCAACTAAAACCATAGAAAGCTACCATGGGAATGTTAGTTTTGTTTAAACCGCCATAGCAAATTGTTGTGTGGTTATAACTGCATGACATTAGTAGGGTAAAATCAAGAAACCCACCGCCACATTTCCACCAGCATCCACATTTCCACACACATCTGGACCAAAAGTTTTCTTCGACTAACCATTTTTCATCTTTCGAGATAAATGAGCATCCACATTTCACACACGAGATAAACCTATTTTTAAGATTTTTTACCGCTAACATTCTGGACCAAAAGTTTTCTTCGACTAACCATTTTCATCTTTCGAGATAAACCTATCTTAAATTTTTATGTTTCGAGATAAATGAGCATCCTCATTTCCTCCCACATCTGAACCAAAAGTTTTCTTCGACTAGCCATTTTTTATCTTTCATCTGAACCAAATAGTTTTCTTTGTCTAGCCATTGCATCTTTCGAGATAAACCTATCTTGTTTGGTATCAATCAATATTAGAATTTTCTCAGCTACCCGAATCTCTAAGAATTTTTCAGATATCATCACCCCCAAGGGAGCTACCCCAATTTTAAGATTTCTTACCTGTAGCGACTTTTGAGCGTTCTTATAAATTTTCTTAGTCATGCGATACATTAAATTAGCTTAGAATTTTACGCAGAATCTAAATCTGCAAACAGATTTAAAATCGGACTACTCCTTACAAAGTTACACTTTAAGCTCTCAAACCTCTAAATTTTGCTCTTTGCTTTATAAGCAAAACTAACAAATACTTTTCTTTGTCTAGCCAATGCATCTTTCGAGATAAACCTATCTTGTTTGGTATCAATCAATATTAGATTTTTCTCAGCTACCCGAATCTCTAGGAATTTTTCAGATTGCGCCATCCCCCAGAGAGCTACCCTCATTTTAAGATTTTTTACCTGCTGCGATTTCTGACAATCCTTAAACATTTTTTTAGTCACGCGATACATCTTGTTAGCTTAGAATTTTACGCAGAATCTAAATCTGCAAACAGATTTAAAATCGGACTACTCCTTACAAAGTTACACTTTAAGCTCTCAAACCTCTAAATTTTACTCTTTGCTTTATAAGCAAAACTAACAAATACTTTTCTTCGTCTAGCCAATGCATCTTTCGAGATAAACCTACCTTGTTTGGTATCAATCAATATTAGAATTTTCTCAGCTACCCGAATCTTTAGGAATTTTTAGATTGCGCCATCCCCAGAGAGCTACCCCATTTTAAGATTTCTTACCTGTAGCGACTTTTGAGTGTTCTTATAAATTTTCTTAGTCATGCGATACATCTTGTTAGTCTAAAATTTTACACAGAATTTGAATCTGCAAACAGATTTGAAATCGGACCATCCCTTACAAAGTTATACTTTAAAGCTCCCAAACCACTTTAAATTGTTTTGCTCGTCTATGACATATGCTTTAACCAACTATTTCCCTAGAAATCTAAAACCGCAAGGATTTTAGAAACGAGTCCTTTATAAGCCATAAGTGCTTAGTATTTAAAATCATTTTTCAAACAGTAATGTGCTTTTCTCAGATTGTTGCAAAAACCCACGATTTAAAATTTTTCTGGTTTTAACATAATTACATGTACAATGCTAAATTGTTGGAAAATACATAGACAAGGACAAACTAATCGCTTTACAATTATGTGACGTATAGTGAAAGTAGCGTAGAGGACCAACTAATTGCTTTACAATTATGTGACGTAAAGTGAAAGTAGCCTTTCTTTTTATTAATTAGCAGCTATGTGATTTGAAAAATACAATAGATATGCTCAATGCTAAATGCTTGGAAAATACAAGTCGTTTCAAATCAATTTCTTAACGAGCATGTGAATCACATGTGAAAACTGTATATAATTTCTTTTCTTGGACTTTCTATTAATTATGTTTGTGTATTAGAAATTGATTAATAATTGCAGGATACAAATTTTAAATAAACACTTTGCTAAGGGAACACCGAACTTGTTGTATACAGAATACTTACTAATAAAGCAATTTAATTTTAAATAACTTCTACGCCATATTTTTCGAAAATGGCATGCTTTGGAAGCAATCGAAGATTACCGAAGACACTCGAAGAGTGCACAAACGCGGTCAGTAAACCATAATTAATAATCGCCTTTATAGGTTCCACATTTCGACCATTTCCCAATGACTTTAATTTCTTATTAGAGAGAATTCTTATTCTCCCACGCACTGCTACGTAGTTGCATGTCCATTCCTTTTGGAGGTATATGCTCGTTATAGGTTGTAGCACCCGCGGTTTTACTTAACTACACTTTGAGAGATCCCTTTAATCTTTTTTTAATCGTGTCCTTCTCGCGTACAATACAGTAGGACTTAGCCTTACTACCTACAAATTCTAACACCAAGTCACCGTTAAACTCGTCTTTAAATTTCCCCCACAACTTTTTGTTAACATGCGGTATATTGTGTTTATTATTTCCGCGTACACCACTTTAAACCTAAAAAATAAAAACAGGATAGTTTAATACGTCTATTAATAATTTATGGTAATGTTGACGATACAAATATGTAAAAACAAACTTTATCAAGAAATATGTTTTTAATAGAATACATACATGTATTGATAACATCTATAAACCGCTGTGGTAACCAGAGTCTGGCGAATCTGAGATATCCAAATCTCTAAACATTTGCGCAACCGATTGCCTTGCAGTTGCATCTTTTAAGTACTGAATGGGGAAACATTTAATAAGTTCCAACACTGTCAAGTAATTTAAATTGCTGCAATCATTTGACAGAGAAATACTGGCACTGCTCTCTCCTCTAATAACGTTTGAACCCTTTCTTCCTCCGTCGTATTTCCACATACTTTTTTTATATCACCAACAAATTTTTCGTAAAATTCTGGAAAGTTTCAACACCTTAACTCAACCATTATAAAACAGATCAATTCTCGCAAATTTAATAGCTTGATGCACTCGTACGCAGGTAGCACAATAACATTCCCATCTTTCGTAATCTCCATATTATATAAATTCTCTTTTCAAAATTGTTCAAAACCATATACTTCTATTAAAGGCTGTGCTCAGCCGCAATTTGAAATCTTGATCCAATTGTATGTCAACAACATCGTTTCCAGTAGTCAGACCATTTAATCGAGTGTTTAGCACGTCACGAGAGAATTGGCGAATTTGAAATTCCACTTGAAAAGTACACAATTTCTTCCAATCGAAGTAAGAGAATGTTATCGTAGAATCAGCACACATACCACTACAGCAAATAACTTGGATGGCAGGTTGAAGACCACCATATAAATCAAAACCAACTTCTAATATATGGTGGTGATAATTTGAAGGAAATTCGCCTAACCTATAGGTTGACTTACCAACTAGTTGATTGATATTTAATTGTGGTACTCGCACATCACTTGTAACGTCAACACAAGAAAAATCCATCTTTAATTTATAATTTTAATCAAACTCGACGATACTTTGACGACTAATGCACTGGAACATGGCTCTCGCCTTTTATGCTGATGGTCGAGCGTGCGCAGCTCCTCATTATATTAGTTGGCGTTATATGCAAGTCTTGACTGGAAAAGTGACGTCTATAATTGTTTTGTAGTGGGTTTTACCTGTATGTATTTAACCACCAACGCCATTTTAGAATTATTAAACAAAATTACTCTTAGCAGTATTTTAATATACCATCGTGTAAGATTTCAATTATTATTGTGTTTTTCCTCAGGTTCTCAAATCCCTCGGAAATTTTTTCAAATCGAATGACCCCTTACTGATTTGCAGAATAACCTTTTGCAAGCACTGTATATAATTCATCTTTAATCTATTTCTAAACCGTATCGCTCTGTCTTTTGAGATAAACCCCTGGTGTGTCCCACAATCGACTTCCTTTTCACCCCAAACACGTTGACACTGATGTTGTTTAATTCCTCGAACCGGGGTATATCCTTTATGGATATCGGGAACTGCAGTCCTGTCAAATTGAGAATGGTGCTGTAATGGGGGTAACTACCGACCCTTTGCGGATTGTGAGCACTGGGGTAGAGCGCAGCTATCACGCACCAGGCAAAGCATGCGTTGTCGTCATTTTGTATATTAATAACAGCTCTGGTGTTTCGAACCCATTTGGGGGGGCTCGATGTATGAGGATCCACGCAAAGGGTTGTACTTGTTTACATTAATCTCCAAGTACAACGCCTGTTTCAGAGTCCATCCTAAAATTTAAAAAATTAGAAAAAATAAATTATTGTAGAAACTAACCAGAATCTCGTTCTTGGAACTCCTCTGACTTAGCTGACATCCTCTCCACAAAGGAATTGTAGATCTCCCCTAGGTTACTGGAGGAGGTGAGCACAACATTTCGAGTGTTGAAAGATTTAACATCCTCTACACTGTCCATCTTAATGTAGCCACTAATTAGGTAGTTTACTTTTAAATTAGGAGAAACCCAGCGTCGTTTAACCTTGAGTAACATTTCATACCAGTCTATTCACGTCGGTGAAAATCAATTAACTTCTTGCTTACGCGCTACATCTATAATTATCGGATGTATCAAACGAGAACAAAGTTAGACGGGGTAAATATTTATACATATTTTTCGAAATTGTGAAATTGGAATAGTCTGTATTTGCATTTTGATAAGTAAACATCGTAATAAAATGAGCGGGGAAAGAATTATATCCTTAGATGCTATAAAAATTTTAGAAGAAGTTGTCAAGGAGATGAAAAAAAGTTTATCAAACAATTCAACTAGCCAACATTTGAATGGTATGTCTAATGAATCTCTGGTAAATACTAAAATAGTGCAAGATAAACCTACACATGATAATGTTGATGCGAAAGATCAGAACATAGACTCCAAGTCAGACGTTTCTGACAGAAAAAGAAAGAGACAACTTAAATCGTATACTAAAGAGGATTTAAATAAAGCCCTTGACGAAATAAACAAAGGATGGATTACTGGTTCAGAAGCATCCGAAATCTACAATGTTCCAAAAGCTACACTCTATACGAAACTCAGATCAAACGAAAATCGTGTGCAAAATTTGGATATGTATACTACACATTTGCCAATTAAAAGGAGGAAAAAGTGACTTTTGTGTGTGTGTGTGTGTATTAGTTTTAATGAATAAAAATATATTTCTATGTGAAGTGTACATGTTAAGTATTTGAATTGTAATATAAATATTGTTTCAAACGTTTTGGTTTTATTTATATATAATGGTATTGTTAGGATACAATTACTCGGAAGCAGTAGCAGAATTTTGGTTTATGTAATATCATAGAAGTTGAAAAAAAACAAAAAACTAAAAGGTATGTTTGAAACACGTAGTTGTAGTCATTTCTATTAAAATTAAATGTAGCGCTCTTTGTTATAATTCTTTTCATAATTACTTAGATACCCATTTCAGTTACGTGAACATTTGAAAAATTAAACAATACCAATGTATGCTTTATATTTTAAAACATAAACAAGCTAATATATACAAAATAATTTCTAAATTCACATCATTCATTTCTTATGATAACGTTGTGGTGGTTAAATTGTTATTTTAAAACTTACAATTTAGTATATATTCCATTTGAATATCTGCCAACAGTTTTATAAACCCCATCTCCTCGATTATTTCCATAAAATCATCCAGATCCTCGTGGCATTGATAACACTGCAGTACAGTGCTGTATTGCTTCCTCGTATGACTGAGACATAAGACATTTTTCTCCTTCTATCGAAAAGCGTTGCCCACATTCTGCTTTTTTTACTCGTAGAGCATTGCGAAATCTTCGAATAACCTCTCCAAAGTCTTTATACATATTTGTTATATTGTCTCTTTAAACCGTACAATCAACAAATAATAACTTCTACGCGAACAGTCCTTTTATATGGGCTACTCCTATTCGGATATGTACCGATTGCATCCGATTTGTGTGCACGCACGAAGCAACCGGTATGGAATGTATTCTATGAACAAAATCATTACATTTCTTAAGAAAAATGCTAAGGACTTTAAAAATAATTATAACTCTTGTTAGACCTCTAGCCTCCGGATAAACGTTATTATTTTAGGTTGTGTCACTGTTTTCTGAATCAACTTCCTACACACTTTTCCTAAACTATGCGTATCAATTGGGGGTTATACTTTACTCCATAACCGACTTGTATATATTTTCGTATTCGTCTCTAGCTAACACGTCCGTATAATAAAGATGTACAGTATGGGAGAATACAACAGGTTTCCATTCCACGCATTTACGAGCGATGTTTAAATTTTAAGCCGAAGTTTTTAATGGAAAAACTCATTAAAAAGCAATTAGTGATAATGGGTTTTTAATGAGAAAACTCATTAAAAAGCAATTAGTGGTAATGGGTTTTTAATGAGAAAACTCATTAAAAAGCAATTAGGTCATATGGTCATGTGGTCATGTGGTCATGTGGTCATATGGTCATGTGGTCATGTGGTCATGTGGTCATATGGTCATGTGGTCATGTGGTCATGTGGTCATATGGTCATGTGGTCATATGGTCATGTGGTCATATGGTCATGTGGTCATGTGGTTATATGGTCATATGGTCATATGGTCATGTGGTTATGTGAGCAGGGAGATTAAATTTGGTATATAAGGAAGTAGTTTTGGGTTGAGCTTAGTTATAGTAAAACATTTTTCGAAAGATGTCGCATTCAAGCAATCAGTGGTGCTCCAAACAATCTATTACAAAAGCAGCAGAGGATATCCTGGATGGCTCGAGTTTCTACGCTGCTAGTAAAAAATATAATATACCTAGAACAACGTTATGCAGATATGTTAAAAGGTTGCAGAACGTGAAGAAATTACATAATTCCAACGATGCATCCAGAGATGTTATACCAGAAGTTAAAATACCTATACAGAATTATGATAACTTTGCTATTGCTAATGCAAAAGAGGATGGTAAACATGGTCCTTTGTTCCCGTCTAACATACGAGCTATATTCGTGGGGCCATCGAGTTGTGGGAAGACCAACGCTTTAATATCTCTGATCTTGCACGAGAACGGTCTTAGATTTCAAAATGTCTATGTATTTTCGAAGAGTTTGTATCAACCGAAATACGAATTGTTAAGAAACGTTTTTACACCATTAAAAGAAGAAATTGGTTACTATGAGTTTGAAAATTACGATGATTTGATCGAACCCGGAGATACCAAAGAAGATTCAATTATGGTTTTCGATGATATACCTGCAAACGAGCAAAGTAAAATCACTCAGTTTTTCTCGTTCGGTAGACATAAAGCAATAGATTCGTTCTATCTATGTCAGACTTACGCTAGTGCCTTAAAACATAGACTCAGAGATAACGCCAATGTAATCGCATTATGGAAACAGGATGAAACCAATCTCGGACATATCTTTTCGGATCATATAAATGGTGACATGACATATCCGAAATTTAAAGAAATGTGTTTACAGTGTTGGGGTGAGTCAAAACATAATTTTATAACTGTTGTGAAAGATTTTGATTTGGATAATGGTCGATATAGGAAGAATTTCGACGAGTATATAAATATTTAACATTATTCAAAAAAGTTAGTTCCCATCCTGAAAGTCCGATGATGACGAACGTTAACAATTTTATTGTAAATAAACGTAAGCTTCATTTTATGCAGGATTCTGTACGAAAGAACTTTGCGGTATACAAAAGGGACACGCTACATCTCTACAAATCGAAGAGGTGCACAAACAATTGATTGATCCTTGCAAAATTACCGATTCCTAGTCACAAGGAATAGCGGAAAGAATCCTTACACGTACAACAAGAGTTAAACTTGAAAACAAAGGCTAGTTTTTAAAAAGATTAAGTTACCAGTTGACGACGAGCCTGTACATCTTTATTATACGGACGTGTTAGCTAGAGACGAATACGAAAATATATACAAGTCGGTTATGGAGTAAAGTATAACCCCCAATTGATACGCATAGTTTAGGAAAAGTGTGTAGGAAGTTGATTCAGAAAACAGTGACACAACCTAAAATAATAACGTTTATCCGGAGGCTAGAGGTCTAACAAGAGTTATAATTATTTTTAAAGTCCTTAGCATTTTTCTTAAGAAATGTAATGATTTTGTTCATAGAATACATTCCATACCGGTTGCTTCGTGCGTGCACACAAATCGGATGCAATCGGTACATATCCGAATAGGAGTAGCCCATATAAAAGGACTGTTCGCGTAGAAGTTATTATTTGTTGATTGTACGGTTTAAAGAGACAATATAACAAATATGTATAAAGACTTTGGAGAGGTTATTCGAAGATTTCGCAATGCTCTACGAGTAAAAAAAGCAGAATGTGGGCAACGCTTTTCGATAGAAGGAGAAAATGTCTTATGTCTCAGTCATACGAGGAAGCAATACAGCACTGTACTGCAGTGTTATCAATGCCGAGGATCTGGATGATTTTATGGAAATAATCGAGGAGATGGGGTTTATAAAACTGTTGGCAGATATTCAAATGGAATATATACTAAATTGTAAGTTTTAAAATAACAATTTAACCACCACAACGTTATCATAAGAAATGAATGATGTGAATTTAGAAATTATTTTTGTATATATTAGCTTGTTTATGTTTTAAAATATAAAGCATACATTGGCATTGTTTAATTTTTCAAATGTTCACGTAACTGAAATGGGTATCTAAGTAATTATAAAAAGAATTATAACAAAGAGCGCTACATTTAATTTTAATAGAAATGACTACAACTACGTGTTTCAAACATACCTTTTAGTTTTTTGTTTTTTTTCAACTTCTATGATATTACATAAACCAAAATTCTGCTACTGCTTCCGAGTAATTGTATCCTAACAATACCATTATATATAAATAAAACCAAAACGTTTGAAACAATATTTATATTACAATTCAAATACTTAACATGTACACTTCACATAGAAACATATTTTTATTCATTAAAACTAATACACACACACACACACACAAAAGTCACTTTTTCCTCCTTTTAATTGGCAAATGTGTAGTATACATATCCAAATTTTGCACACGATTTTCGTTTGATCTGAGTTTCGTATAGAGTGTAGCTTTTGGAACATTGTAGATTTCGGATGCTTCTGAACCAGTAATCCATCCTTTGTTTATTTCGTCAAGGGCTTTATTTAAATCCTCTTTAGTATACGATTTAAGTTGTCTCTTTCTTTTTCTGTCAGAAACGTCTGACTTGGAGTCTATGTTCTGATCTTTCGCATCAACATTATCATGTGTAGGTTTATCTTGCACTATTTTAGTATTTACCAGAGATTCATTAGACATACCATTCAAATGTTGGCTAGTTGAATTGTTTGATAAACTTGTTTTCATCTCCTTGACAACTTCTTCTAAAATTTTATAGCATCTAAGGATATAATTCTTTCCCGCTCATTTTTATTACGATGTTTACTTATCAAAATGCAAATGCAGACTATTCCAATTTCACAATTTCGAAAAATATGTATAAATATTTACCCCGTCTAACTTTGTTCTCGTTTGATACATCCGATAATTATAGATGTAGCGCGTAAGCAAGAAGTTAATTGATTTTCACCGACGTGAATAGACTGGTATGAAATGTTACTCAAGGTTAAACGACGCTGGGTTTCTCCTAATTTAAAAGTAAACTACCTAATTAGTGGCTACATTAAGATGGACAGTGTAGAGGATGTTAAATCTTTCAACACTCGAGATGTTGTGCTCACCTCCTCCAGTAACCTAGGGGAGATCTACAATTCCTTTGTGGAGAGGATGTCAGCTAAGTCAGAGGAGTTCCAAGAACGAGATTCTGGTTAGTTTCTACAATAATTTATTTTTTCTAATTTTTTAAATTTTAGGATGGACTCTGAAACAGGCGTTGTACTTGGAGATTAATGTAAACAAGTACAACCCTTTGCGTGGATCCTCATACATCGAGCCCCCCCAAATGGGTTCGAAACACCAGAGCTGTTATTAATATACAAAATGACGACAACGCATGCTTTGCCTGGTGCGTGATAGCTGCGCTCTACCCCAGTGCTCACAATCCGCAAAGGGTCGGTAGTTACCCCCATTACAGCACCATTCTCAATTTGACAGGACTGCAGTTCCCGATATCCATAAAGGATATACCCCGGTTCGAGGAATTAAACAACATCAGTGTCAGCGTGTTTGGGGTGAAAAGGAAGTCGATTGTGGGACACACCAGGGGTTTATCTCAAAAGACAGAGCGATACGGTTTAGAAATAGATTAAAGATGAATTATATACAGTGCTTGCAAAAGGTTATTCTGCAAATCAGTAAGGGGTCATTCGATTTGAAAAATTTCCGAGGGATTTGAGAACCTGAGGAAAACACAATAATAATTGAAATCTTACACGATGGTATATTAAAAATACTGCTAAGAGTAATTTTGTTTAATAATTCTAAAATGGCGTTGGTGGTTAAATACATACAGGTAAAACCCACTAAAAACAATTATAGACGTCACTTTTCCAGTCAAGACTTGCATATAACGCCAACTAATATAATGAGAGCTGCGCACGCTCGACCATCAGCATAAAAGGCGAGAGCCATGTTCCAGTGCATTAGTCGTCAAAGTATCGTCGAGTTTGATTAAAATTATAAATTAAAGATGGATTTTCTTGTGTTGACGTTACAAGTGATGTGCGAGTACCACAATTAAATATCAACCAACTAGTTGGTAAGTCAACCTATAGGTTAGGCGAATTTCCTTCAAATTATCACCACCATATATTAGAAGTTGGTTTTGATTTATATGGTGGTCTTCAACCTGCCATCCAAGTTATTTGCTGTAGTGGTATGTGTGCTGATTCTACGATAACATTCTCTTACTTCGATTGGAAGAAATTGTGTACTTTTCAAGTGGAATTTCAAATTCGCCAATTCTCTCGTGACGTGCTAAACACTCGATTAAATGGTCTGACTACTGGAAACGATGTTGTTGACATACAATTGGATCAAGATTTCAAATTGCGGCTGAGCACAGCCTTTAATAGAAGTATATGGTTTTAGAACAATTTTGAAAAAGAGAATTTATATAATATGGAGATTACGAAAGATGGGAATGTTATTGTGCTACCTGCGTACGAGTGCATCAAGCTATTAAATTTGCGAGAATTGATCTGTTTTATAATGGTTGAGTTAAGGTGTTGAAACTTTCCAGAATTTTACGAAAAATTTGTTGGTGATATAAAAAAAGTATGTGGAAATACGACGGAGGAAGAAAGGGTTCAAACGTTATTAGAGGGAGAGAGCAGTGCCAGTATTTCTCTGTCAAATGATTGCAGCAATTTAAATTACTTGACAGTGTTGGAACTTATTAAATGTTTCCCCATTCAGTACTTAAAAGATGCAACTGCAAGGCAATCGGTTGCGCAAATGTTTAGAGATTTGGATATCTCAGATTCGCCAGACTCTGGTTACCACAGCGGTTTATAGATGTTATCAATACATGTATGTATTCTATTAAAAACATATTTCTTGATAAAGTTTGTTTTTACATATTTGTATCGTCAACATTACCATAAATTATTAATAGACGTATTAAACTATCCTGTTTTTATTTTTTAGGTTTAAAGTGGTGTACGCGGAAATAATAAACACAATATACCGCATGTTAACAAAAAGTTGTGGGGGAAATTTAAAGACGAGTTTAACGGTGACTTGGTGTTAGAATTTGTAGGTAGTAAGGCTAAGTCCTACTGTATTGTACGCGAGAAGGACACGATTAAAAAAAGATTAAAGGGATCTCTCAAAGTGTAGTTAAGTAAAACTGCGGGTGCTACAACCTATAACGAGCATATACCTCCAAAAGGAATGGACATGCAACTACGTAGCAGTGCGTGGAGAATAAGAATTCTCTAATAAGAAATTAAAGTCATTGGGAAATGGTCGAAATGTGGAACCTATAAAGGCGATTATTAATTATGGTTTACTGACCGCGTTTGTGCACTCTTCGAGTGTCTTCGGTAATCTTCGATTGTTTCCAAAGCATGCCATTTTCGAAAAATATGGCGTAGAAGTTATTTAAAATTAAATTGCTTTATTAGTAAGTATTCTGTATACAACAAGTTCGGTGTTCCCTTAGCAAAGTGTTTATTTAAAATTTGTATCCTGCAATTATTAATCAATTTCTAATACACAAACATAATTAATAGAAAGTCCAAGAAAAGAAATTATATACAGTTTTCACATGTGATTCACATGCTCGTTAAGAAATTGATTTGAAACGACTTGTATTTTCCAAGCATTTAGCATTGAGCATATCTATTGTATTTTTCAAATCACATAGCTGCTAATTAATAAAAAGAAAGGCTACTTTCACTTTACGTCACATAATTGTAAAGCAATTAGTTGGTCCTCTACGCTACTTTCACTATACGTCACATAATTGTAAAGCGATTAGTTTGTCCTTGTCTATGTATTTTCCAACAATTTAGCATTGTACATGTAATTATGTTAAAACCAGAAAAATTTTAAATCGTGGGTTTTTGCAACAATCTGAGAAAAGCACATTACTGTTTGAAAAAATGATTTTAAATACTAAGCACTTATGGCTTATAAAGGACTCGTTTCTAAAATCCTTGCGGTTTTAGATTTCTAGGGAAATAGTTGGTTAAAGCATATGTCATAGACGAGCAAAACAATTTAAAGTGGTTTGGGAGCTTTAAAGTATAACTTTGTAAGGGATGGTCCGATTTCAAATCTGTTTGCAGATTCAAATTCTGTGTAAAATTTTAGACTAACAAGATGTATCGCATGACTAAGAAAATTTATAAGAACACTCAAAAGTCGCTACAGGTAAGAAATCTTAAAATGGGGGTAGCTCTCTGGGGGATGGCGCAATCTAAAAAATTCCTAAAGATTCGGGTAGCTGAGAAAATTCTAATATTGATTGATACCAAACAAGGTAGGTTTATCTCGAAAGATGCATTGGCTAGACGAAGAAAAGTATTTGTTAGTTTTGCTTATAAAGCAAAGAGTAAAATTTAGAGGTTTGAGAGCTTAAAGTGTAACTTTGTAAGGAGTAGTCCGATTTTAAATCTGTTTGCAGATTTAGATTCTGCGTAAAATTCTAAGCTAACAAGATGTATCGCGTGACTAAAAAATGTTTAAGGATTGTCAGAAATCGCAGCAGGTAAAAAATCTTAAAATGAGGGTAGCTCTCTGGGGGATGGCGCAATCTGAAAAATTCCTAGAGATTCGGGTAGCTGAGAAAATCTAATATTGATTGATACCAAACAAGATAGGTTTATCTCGAAAGATGCATTGGCTAGACAAAGAAAAGTATTTGTTAGTTTTGCTTATAAAGCAAAGAGCAAAATTTAGAGGTTTGAGAGCTTAAAGTGTAACTTTGTAAGGAGTAGTCCGATTTCAAATCTGTTTGCAGATTTAGATTCTGCGTAAAATTCTAAGCTAATTTAATGTATCGCATGACTAAGAAAATTTATAAGAACACTCATAAGTCTCTACAGGTAAGAAATCTTAAAATTGGGGTAGCTCCTTGGGGTGATGATATCTGAAAAATTCTTAGAGATTCGGGTAGCTGAGAAAATTCTAATATTGATTGATACCAAACAAGATAGGTTTATCTCGAAAGATGCAATGGCTAGACAAAGAAAACTATTTGGTTCAGATGAAAGATAAAAAATGGCTAGTCGAAGAAAACTTTTGGTTCAGATGTGGGAGGAAATGAGGATGCTCATTTATCTCGAAACATAAAAATTTAAGATAGGTTTATCTCGAAAGATGAAAATGGTTAGTCGAAGAAAACTTTTGGTCCAGAATGTTAGCGGTAAAAAATCTTAAAATAGGTTTATCTCGTGTGTGGAAATGTGGATGCTCATTTATCTCGAAAGATGAAAATGGTTAGTCGAAGAAAACTTTTGGTCCAGATGTGTGTGGAAATGTGGATGCTGGTGGAAATGTGGCGGTGGGTTTCTTGATTTTACCCTACTGACATTAGTTGTCAGTGTTATATGTACTTGTCGTTTTGACAAACTGATTTAGGGTGCCCTCAAATTCCAGCGAATACAATATGGTTTCAGCAAGATGAATCACCTCCGCATTACCAACACAATGTCAGGCAGTACCTCGACGTAATATTTCCAAATCGGTTGGTAGGGAGACGAGGATCGACAGAATGGCCAGCTCGAGCACCTGTTTTTACGTTATTAGACTCCTTTTTATGGCGATATGTGATGAATATTGTGAACAAAACTAAATTTAGTTGATTTAGATGGCTTAAAAAGACGGATAATGCCTGCGATTAGGTCGATCGCGCCTGAGATGTTAAATAAAGCTAGAAAACATTTTTATTTGAAATTGAGATGTTGCCAAGACTTTCGTTGCAAGCATTTTGAAAATTGACTTCATTAACATCCATGTTTTTTTCTTTGTTTTTTAAATTATCGACAAATAAACAGTATTATTTATTAGTTATTGAGTCCATTGTAGCAAATTTCTGTAATCGGATGATTTTAATTTTTTTATGTTAATTTTTGCAATAATTATGATAACAATAACATTTTTGAATAGAAAATAAAGAGGCCCTTCAGACGGTATATTACAAGCCCATATTTCCAATTTGAAAAATTGGGGGATGCAACTGTTACTCGAAGGGGGTTAAATGTAAGGATCAATTTTTTTCGTTGCAGGATGTCAATTCATAATCTAAAATTGACGTGTTTTAAAACTTTTTTTAAACATAGACAGTTACCGAAATGATGAATTTATTCTTTTTGACTGTTCCACACTATATAGCATTATATTACAAAAATAACAAATTAGAGTACGTATGTTATATTAGTTGTAGATAAAATATGTTTCTCAGACAAATCCTATTCCAAAGCAATTAAATTTTTTAGGTTAACCACTATGTAATATACACAAAAAACTAAGCTGAAGTTTAAAACTAAAACGTTGTCCCTGGATAGTACCTATTACAATTTGTGTATGTTTAATCCAAAATAGACAGAAGCTGCTTATTGGTTATGCCAGTACGAATGCGACAGCTTTTAGTGATTACCCGAACAAATTTCAGACATTATGAAATGTAAGAACATTCTTTGTTCACTCGTTTAAGTTTCATGTTTTTTTTGATACAAACAGAAATTTCCGTATTTCCAAAATAGCTTCAGAAATAAATTTAGAATTAAGGTTCCATCAGTTTCCTGTTAGCTTTCGCGTTGATAGTATTTTAGGGTAGTAAATTGCTGAAGCAGAAGCCTTGGTAATAGATAAAATATGATTCATTAAACCTCGGTAACCTTAACGAAGTAATAAAATATAGATCAATGAAATCTAGGAAGTTATAAAATGTGAAATTTAATGTAGGACTAATTGAGTTTCACCATTTATTCTTACACCTACCTACTATTTGTATGTATGCGCCATCTCTAGCAAGGTAGCTAACGTTTAGAGCAACTAGCTGGAATAATACTTTAGCCAATAGTGCTCTCGGTATCACCAAAGATGGAGAAGCATGTATCATGTGCTACCATATAAAACCCTCTCCTAGTAACGTAGTTGGACAAAAGCTTTCTCGACCTGAAAAGCAATACAGGCTTTAGTTACTACCGAAAATCTTTTGCACGCAATGTAAATGTAATCTAATAAAACTTGTAGTAACTGGCTTTCAACAACAGCCAACTAGTAACTTGTTCAGTTTGCAGAAAATTTATCAGCAAAATGTTGAGCAAATCGAGTATAACTGTTATATTCTCTACAATTTTTAATTAAAGCTAAAATTTTAATGGCGATTTTTATCTATTTATTCATAAATATCACTACAAAAATTTCGGACTTCTTACTCCCTACACTGATTTTTAAGAAGTGAAGACTAAAATAGATAACATTTTTTTAACATACAAGCGATCGGTTGTTTTAAGCACAAGCTAAATTTTTTTAAAGCGTTGGAAACTGACTGACTGGGAAAATTTCTTTGCTGTATAATTGTCAATGCCAAAACTACATACATGAATTCGGAACTAAACTTTATGTAACTTCAATACAAAGAAACAGTTAAACTACCGAAGTGTATGTATCCAATAGTATTGTAACATTATCGCAGGACTGACTAAAAATTAAAGTGTTAAAGACATTAGGGAACAATGGTATTATTGACAGATACAAAGGTGCACTAGAAAAACCGACAGAAATCGAACAAGACGGATGATACGAGTATATTCAGTAATTTCTAGTAAGGTTTTGAAGGCATGTGGTCAGATACAAATACCGTCCCTGCTGGTGGTTACAGTTTGTTTAATCTGCGGCTTAGTTTACAAATGAGTTGTTAAATTAAATATTTTTAGTGTAAATATTAGTAACGATATGAGTCGGTTAGTGCTGGTGTAACTACAATCGCGCTTTCAGTAATAAATATCATGTATAGGAGGTACTCCTCGTTTTAAAAATAGATTTAGTTAAGATAAATTTACTTAGGATATATTGCTGTAATTATTATCAGCGATCTTTGTAGCGGCCCATTTTAATATATTAACTGCCACTTGCACACTTTACCCTTAAAATTTAAGTGACACTTAAAGTAGCTAAGTGACGGTTGGTGTATTGCTCACACATTTTAAGACAAGCTTAAATCCTTAAGTATCCCTTAAATTTAAGCGAAGAAAATCGACGGCTTAAAGCGACACTTAACCCAACTTTTAGTACTGACGTAATTTTTATTCTCTATTAGCAGCAAAATTATAAAATTACTCCTGATTATCTAGTATATATTTAATTGTATGTTAATATATATATATATATATATATATATATATATATATATATATATATATATATATATATATATATATATATCATAATGGATATATTTGATAATGATCTGTATGAAGACGATTTAGAAGTAATAGAATTAATAGAACCTGGTATACCAAGGGAATTGTTAATTCGGGCAGAATATTTTGAAATGCTGAGCGAACTGGCGTTTTTTAAACGGTTTAGATTGACGAAACATACCGCTTTGCACGTATTGACTTTGATTGAAAATCGGCTGGAATATGCATATGACGGGTATACGATCATCTTGTTTACAAAACTGTTTTATAGTGGTTTTAATTTTTAGGAATAATAGTATCAGTCCTATGAATCAATTTTTGACTGCATTAAGGTTTTATTCAATGGGTGGTCATATTCAATCAGTAGCAGATTTTATGGGAATCCATATTTCTACCGCTTGCAGAATCATCCATAAAGTATCCATTGCCTTGGCTGAATTGAGGAACGAATACATTAAATTTCCACAAACAAATGAGAATATTATGGAGATACAACAGCAGTTTTATAATATTGCATCCTTTCCTCGTGTAGTTGGTGTAGTAGACGGAACCCATATCAGATTACAGTCACCTGGTAAATTCAGAACATGGTTTTATGATTTTTAAACAAATTATTTTAGGAGGAAATGATGGTGAGGTGTTTAGAAACCGCAAGGGTTACTTTTCTCGAAATGTACAAATCATATGTGATGCTAGAATGAACATATTAGACATAGTTGCACGTTGGCCAGGATCAACACATGACTCCACAATTTTCATTAATAGCAATATAGGAGTATCATTTGAACGAGGCAATTTTAATAATGCAATTTTATTAGGTATGTTTCCAATCCAAATTGTTCTTCTAAATTAAAATAAAACTTTGTAGGAGACAGTGCATATACCCTAAAAAATTATTTGTTTACTCCATTATTAAACCCAGCAACACATTAGAACAAGGGGAATTATAGAGAGATTTTTTGGCATATGGAAGAGGCGTTTTTCTATACTAGCATACGGTTGCAGATTAAAATTGAATAATGTACTATCAATGATTGTAGCTACAGCAGTGCTTCAAAATGTTGCACAACGTATGGGTGATGAAATTGCACCTATACCTGATGAAATGAATGAGGAACAATTCAATTTGTTTATACAACAAGGAAATATTGAAAACCAAAATCGTGAAGAAGGCAATTTTCTCATTAGAAATTTATTAATAAATGAATATTTTGCTAACTTGTAAAGTAATAACTATAAGCTAACTTATGCTTATAAAATAACTGAATTAATGCATTTATTTTAAAATTTCATTAAATTTGACATTTTAAGTTTTAATTTTTTTAACTGTGGTTCTTTAATTTCAACATCTAGTTCTGCTGCTCGTTTTTGAATCCTGTGCAGATCTTCTTTTTCGGCACGTTCTGCTTTAAGATTGATCAAAGTAAGAGCAGCAACCTCATGTTTTGTTTTGGCTAAATTGGTGTAATGTTCTGCAATGGCAGAACTATTTAAAGTATTTGTCACAGGACGTCGTCGTGCTTGCCAAGTTTTCGATTTCTTATTTAGAGGTTGTGACATTGGCATACTTAAATGTGACGTTTTGAAATCACCCCAATCGATTGGATTTTGTACAGACTCCTAAAACCTAACGTGATACTATTATGAACATGTCGCAAAATATACTTACATTTTCTTTATCTATGATTTCATCACAACTATGTTCTGTCTTTCTATCATCTTCAACAATGAGTAATACATTATCACTATCTCCATCGTAATCATTAATTAAACCTTTTACGGTTTTAGAACTTACAGTATTTAATAATAAATCCTTATTAGAGTCGACGGGTGGTAAATCTGCTTCACCTCCGCCAGTTTTCCGTAACTCTAATTTTTCTTTCGCAACATCTTGACGCACTGACTTTTTCAAATTTTCATAACCTGCCCAGAAAAATATAGTAAACCAAAACTTTCAATAACATTAGTCCAGAAATGTTATAAATACATAACGATACCTACATTTTTTCAATGATTCTTTCCTCCTTGGTAGATTACCAGGACACTGTGTATTGAAAGCACGTGTAATTTCGCCCCATGCTTCGTCTTTTTCTTGGTTTGTTGTACCATTGGTTTTTTATTTTCTATTATCCTCTTATAACGTGATATAATATTCAATAAAATATTTTTTTCGTTGGCGCTATAATTTGATGAACGTATTTTTTTCCTAAAACTTGCCGCTTCCATATTCTTAAACGTAATGTGCACAGATCAATAATAAAAATAACGTGCTTCCGATGCAACGAGAATATTTTTCAAGCTCACAGACAATACAACAACACATTAATTTATTTGACATTATCAAAATTAGTATAGCCAATTATGAATCGTTAAATTTCCCCAGAGTATGCGTTGTTACCATATGTATTTTGATCCTTTATTAAGCCTAACTTAAAATAGATGTGCAACGTATTATGTTATTAAGGGAATCTTATTTTTAAGTGACGCTTAACTAAGTAGCAGTTTTAAGAGTAATGTGTGCAACTGGCAGTAAGGACCTTTGCAAAATATGTAAAAATAATTTAACTTGTATTGGTTCGAATAAGGAAGCGTATATTTTAGTTATTTTCAGTACTACCAAGAACGTAATAGAATATTTTATTTTTCCTTCATGTGCCATTTTAAATCGCAAATGCATTCTGGTATAGAAATTTTAAGTGCTTGCAATATCATTCAATTAAATGTTATTTGTAAAATGGATTATTATATTTGTTATATTGCTAAAATAATGCACACTTTGGTAGTGAAAGTTCCAATAGTTAATCGAAAGACAAGCATAGTGTTGTAGCTGATTAAGCTATTACTCGCCATTTTACCATATGGGTAGGCACGCATGTTTAAGTACATGTTACAATATATTTCCGTCAGAGATATGCATTATATTATCTATAATGATTGATCTAATTTAATTGCATTAAAAGAAACTAAAGAATATTGCAAAACCACATAGTTAATAAATGGCATGATTTATGCTTCAAAACGGTAGCAAAGTCGGTTAAACAGTTTTGTCGCCCCGGGTAAAAATGCAAAACGCTACTTTCCAACAATAAAAAATATTAAAAAGGTACTCAAAAAACTCAAATAGCTATTGATCATAACAATGCAGTAAAGGATAATCAAATTTAAAAGTAAAATAAGCTGTAATAAAAATGGAACCAAAAAATGTTTTTCCAACCTTTACTTCAACAAATCCTTTGATTAAATTCTTAATATAAATTTGTTAAACTTAACTCACATTAGCCCACACTGCGAAACTATTTAAACAATCTTTTGTAGTTACGAGGAATAAGAAAGGTGTTGTTGATTTTAATTTTAAAAATATCCATGCCACACATGTTGGCAAATCAAGAAACATTCTCATTGTAATTCTAAAATGTGGTTTGTTTTTGTGCTCTAAATAGATCTTTTCTTATCAGCTGTTATCCTTCAACAGATTTAAGAAATTCCTAGATTTATTCACCCAATCTGTGAATCGTTTTGAATATATATTCTTAACTGTCATCTCAAAACTTTTATCACTTTTGAAACATACCACAATTACAATCTTTTACTTTCTTTACTTTCTATGCTATTTTCGGCAGGTTTGGCTTTTAGAACTGGTTCGCCTATAAACTATTCAGTGTAGCAGCTTACTACAAAACTTCTTTAAGGTGCTTAGCTTTTTTCAAATAAAGACACTTTCGAGCATCTCCTCTTCTAGTATTTGAATTTGGGCTTTTTGCTAGATACCTTGGTATGTGCCTAGTTATGGTCTAATACGTGTGAACAAGAGTGAGTCATTTCTAGAAGTTTAAACTAGGCAAAACACGCCCTTTATTTTTCTGGATTTCCGGTGTTCCATTACAAAACTAAATTTTATTGTTCCTATTGTTTAGAGGCTCTAATGATTCAAAAGTATTTTTTAGATTTTAACATTATAGAGGCACTCTACACTAATCAAAAACATATTTCTACATTACGCTCTGAAATCTCATGTGTCGCTTGCTTTAATTTTTCTTTATTCGCTTTTGCAGTAAAGTTTTTTTTGTAGGCTTGGGTAATGGGCAAATACTATACTCCATTTCTTTCTTAAATATTCGATGTCATTCTTTGATCTCCGCAACTTGTGAGAAAATTAAGTGGAGATTAAAACACTATTTTTTTATATCAGTTGTGTAATCTTTAATGCAAAATTTATAATCTGACCCCGTAAGTGAGCGTAAAATTTTGCTCAGCTTTTAGCCTGGGGTGCCCACAGTAACGTTTTTGTGTAGGTTTAAAGACCCTTGTACATTTCAGTAGTTTGTTCCGGGCTAATTATATCCTCCGTAGGTGTCCTAACAATAACAACAGCTAACTTCTAATTTTGAATCATGAAAAATTAAAAATTGTTATATAGAACAAATAAACAGCCAAAATAACGATTTATACTGTATAATAAAAGCTAAAAAAAAAAAAAATGTACATTAACGGTTATAAAAGAAACAAATTAAGTAAAATTTGCTACAGCTGGTACTTAGAAAACGAACTAAAATTAATAGAAGATGTTTTGTGATAAACGAATACATACTGAAGAATGGACTAATTCAAGCCAATATTTAGAGTAAAACTAAAAAAGCGTAGTAGCTGAAACATCATATTCACTGTATATTTTACTAACAGCAAAGTTAATAGACCGAATATTAAAAAAAAGTATAGTCAGTGTAACAAAATAACTATTTCAGGTTAGTACAGATTACAATCACAACAAAAAGTTTACTGATTAATTAGAATAAGAATAATTAATCCCTAAACGAGTCATAACGATAATATGAGTTCGTTTGACTATTACTTCCACATTCTAAGTTACCAAGATATAGAATTTGAAAGATTCTGAGCTAGATTTCGACCTAAAAAATATTCTAGTCCTTATGCGCTCGGTAAGGACTACTATTCGTTCCAGTCGTCTTTATTATACTAATTTAAAAATATTTTATAACTGGAAACTTCCAGGCTACAAACATTCACACCCAGACAAACACCCACATACATACATTGATACATACATATACACTTACGCTCACCTTATAAATAGAAGGTCAAACATGTACATGGACGTACGTATGTATGCATGGATTTAGATGCGGACATACGCACGCGCATACGAGCAAACATGAATGCACGTATGTATACACGCAGAAAAATCCGCACGCTTTTAAACACTTAAGCAACCATGAACGCTTGACACAACACCCGTTGCAAACTCGCACACATGCATGCACATTTGAATTCACACGCGCACAACCACGCGTACTATTATACAAACGCCCGTACTTCTGTACGCTCTCAAGTACCTGCGTACACTCGTACTCGAACCCACACTCACGCACGCATGCCCCCTAGTTGCGCACTCATTCGCTAGCAGTAACTCTCCCTTGCACCATAGCCACAACCAAGTTCGCATGTTCACACGTGAGCAAACTCACATCCACATACGCGCCTTTGTACGTATTGACGTAAAATCATGCAAGCACGTGAGTCCGTTCCTGTTCATGCACCCGCGCACACACGAACACAATCAAAAACACGCGCATAAGAATGTACATACACGTGCGTACGCACATGCACACAAGGACATTCATAAATTCATAAGCACACCGATTTTAGGAACAACATTTCATACTCGTTGAAAAATACCTGCATCCATGTTATTTGCTGATTTGTGCATAATTTGACAAAGAGATGTTTTCAAGTTACAAATTGGGCTTAACAGACCCTGTAGGAGTTTAATAAATAGCAGTTGTAGTAGTTACACCTAGGCTTACTTGTTGTTATTAAGATACAGCGGCAAGATTCGATTTGAGCCACATTTTACAGTTTTTGATTTCGCTCTTACCATTTACAACATGTGAATTCGTCCCTTCAATCGTTAATTTACTTTTTAATGCAGATCATAGTTTCGCAGACAAGCAAAATTAGCTTAACACTTTTAGATATCATTGCTAAGTAATTACTCAATATTCGGGGCTCTTTTAACAATGTGCAAATAGTAAAATCGCAAATTTCTTAAAATAAATTAAGTTTATTGCAGGTAAGTTGCTTCCAATCGCTTATCGCTGCAAGGTATACGCAACTGGTTTTCCAATTGAATTCGTGTAAATTAAGAACCGCTATACGTCGAAGTTACAGCATAGCCTTTGGCAATTTTCATTTGTTCCTGAATCTTAAAAAGGAAAAATTGGCGAGGTGCCGGAATTTCTCTAGCAAAAACTTTGAAATTCTTTGTTACGGACACATCGTATTAAAACAAGAAAAGCAATTTTAAGTGCAAAGTAGATACGTTGAGCAACAAGTCGACTACATAGACTAGGTACAAGAACACGGTATATTTTTCTATACACTTTGCATTTGAAAGACTTCACACTGTATTTACACAGAATAATGAATGAAAACCATTATAAAAAATATATAAATGTTTCCGAAAAAATGGAGTATTAGTGTAACGCGTAGACAATTTTAGCAAGCATCTGCAAACTGTATAGTCATGAATGTCATAACAATCTAGCAAATGTTCATCGATATTGAAAGTATATTATGGTCATCTTTACTAAAACTAAAATATTCAGTAAGAATATTATACTCTACAACACTACATGCAATAATTTTTTATATAAATTTATTGTAGAAATTTCATACAAAAAATGGGGTTTTTATCAAAGAACATCACATAAATATGGAGCTATATGCACTTCTCTTCTGAAACGCTGGGCTACTGTAAACACTAAAGTGGCATCTATAATCAACCGTAAATTTTTTTGTTGCAATGTGGAAACACAATATTTTACCTAATCATGTTTCAAACGCTTCAAAAGGTTTGTAAAATTTATTTAAGTATGATAATTACGAAAATTCTCCAAAAACGGTACGATTTATAAATAAAGTAACTAAAAAAGTTATAACTTTAGAAATTGCGTATACTCACAAAAGTTTGCAGAACTTACATACAGAATTGGAAAACATCAAATGTTCGATTTTAGATATTATTTCCAACCATATATTTGTTGAATATCAACACAGACAAGATATTTTGTATAAAAAAATGTAACGTATTTTTTACGTAGTTACACTTCGTCTATTGATATAAGATATAACAGCAATAATATAAAAATATATAATTTGTAAATTTCCGTTCAGTAAAAATAATACATAAAATTTATAATGGCATGTAGACTCCTTTACCTTTGAGGTCTAAGTTTCGTTACTAAGCTGCGTCGAGTTGTCAATTCAATCACTTTGCTATCAACGTTTGAAGAGGTAAGCTGCTATCGGCGGCGTAGTAAAGTCAAGATGGTCGTGTCTAAGCACGTGGCCTGTAACACGGTCCGAAAAAGAATTTTAATTGATTGAATCTTCATGTCTGGAGGTTGTTCCTAGCAGCTTTAGCGTGATGGTATTCTTTTATATGTTCCACCTAGAGCAGTTCAGTTGATCCCTGCAGGCCAAAGGAGATAGAAGCTCCCCCTCATCATTAAAACAGTTGGTATAAATTAATTAAATAAATTTTATTAATATTTTCTTCTTAGTGCAATATTAAATAAGTAACATCGTATAAGTAATATCTTGGATCTAGAAAATTTGTTGAATACAGTTTATATCGTGCAGTTAATTTCAAGAAAATTTAGTTTGGGATTTGGAATACTAAATTTTATAGGATGTAATTAAGGAAAAATTGGTTTCGTTAAATACTGTTTTATTCAGAAGAGTTCTCAAAATTCCAGCAATAATTTCGTACGTGTTCGCGTGGCTTCTATTTGTACATCGCAGAACGCAGATGTTAATAGAATTTCCGACAGCTGAGGTTATAGTTCGATTTCTTTTGGTCGTACTGTATTTCCACACGTGAGTGTTATTTAGCATTTGATCACTTTCATTATTATTTAAATCGCAATAAGAAAATATAAGGTTGAAACTTTATTTACACTAAAGTCACTTAAAAATTGTTTAAGGAAAGAAAGAATTACGTAATAAATTCATTCCTTGTCATAACTATTGCTCAAACAGATAACGTTGACTAAACTAAAAAGTTGTTAGTGCCATATAATGTCAAATAGAAAAATATTCAGCTGTCCAATTTAGACCTCACATGTCATGTTACGCTAATTTAAAATATGTTTAATAATTTTGAGGTCATGTACTTTGATTTTCAATCAACATGAGGAATTCTGTTAATACCTATTAAGTAAAACTAACTTTAGGTTGATACATGCTATTTTATCTAAACTTAAGTAATTAAATTTGATTGTTAGGTCAATGTAGTACTACTATGACTGAAGAATATGTAATATGAATAATTAAGAGAACTCAAACTTTTCATCAAATTTATTAAGAACGATTCATTTGGAGATCCTTATGTTTTTGAATATAAATCCTTATTATATTTCTGTTCTATAAAAAAAAAATTATTAGTTGAAAAATATTATATTAAAACAAATCAAAGAATTTAATCAAATAGAATCTATTTTTTTTGCATGCCTCTTTTATTATTTAAAATACAAGTAAAGTTTACAAGTCATTCCTGATCAGAAATTGTGTGTAATGATAACAAATACCCTGGGTGTATATTTTTGAAACTTAAATTCTATTATTTTATTTTTGGTAAATATTTTTAAGGACACAAACGGTGTCCATGCTGTGCATTTGTTTGTTTACAGGTTAAGTCGAGACATCTGTATGACATGTGGTGTTCGAGATTTTGGTAAGTGTTTTAAAAGAGTGAAATTCAGGTTTTATGGCTATATTAGTGGTGTTGATATAAGGTTTTCACATTCCCCTAATACAAGCACAGTTAATTTTTGTAGGTTGTTGTATTGAAAAATACGGTGGCGCTCATTATTTATATTTTTGGTCATTTGACAACCCATGACCCAAGCTCATGGTCTATCCAGAGCTAACATTCTACCAGCCGTTTATGTCTAAAGAGTTTTTCTTTTCTAAAGCCGTTTTCCATCCAACTTTACCTTGGGCTTTCATTGTTAATAAGAAATTCTCGACCTTGTGATATCAAGTAAGGGTTTAGGAAATATAAAGGTGCAATTTGTTATCTGATATTCACGAAGGATACATTTTTTTTTGTTTTCAAGAAATTCCAAAAAATTAAACTTATCAACAAAAAAAAATTTGGCAAGTTGTCAAAATTTAACAATATAGAATTTTCTCAAACTAGTAACAGGTTTAAAAATATCAGCGACTTAGACATACCTCCCAATGTACAAACAATTTTTTCATTAAGTCCAAAATTAAGTATTCAACCGCCACTTAATAATAACCTCACTGTAAAATTACTAGCAGATATAGAAAGTATTTTACTAGATGCTAATGAAAAATATAGTAATCTAAACAGAGCTTATGTCACTAATTTCCTAACCAATTATATACACCAGTACTCAAAAACTAAATAAAAATTTTGGCAAGACTATAAACATTGCAAAATATTCCTTAAAGAACATAAAGATTTACTTATTATGAAAACAGATAAAGGTAATGTTACTGTAGCAATGTCTAAAACTAATTACATAAAAAAGATGACAGATTTGTTAAAAAATGATACGATTTATAATGAAATTAACTATGATCCAACATCAAAATTCTAAAGAAATCTTCTAGATGTGATTAAAAGATTAAAAAATAAAATAATATTAGTAATTTAGACGCAAACAAGTTTAATAATTTTAGTAGTACAATTCCAAAACTATATGAACTCCCTAATTACACATTCCGCTCCATTGTTTCTACAAATAATTCTGCAACTGAAAAACTTTCAAAATTTATTGCTGAAATTTTATCAAAATCTATTCCACTTAATCATTACAACGTAAAAGATTCATTTGAATTTGCAGAATTCATAAACAATTTTAAATTATCTCATAATTATGTTTTAATAAATTTGGATGCTATATCTGTTTTTACAAATATTTCTATGGAACTAGTTCTTGATAATATAAATTATATTTAGAACAATATTGCATTGAATTGTAAATTTTCAAAAGAAATGTTTTTAGAAACAATAGAATTTTTCTTTAATAATTGTTATTTCTCTTTCAATCATAAATTTTATATATAAACATTTTGATGTACAATGGGATCCAACCTTAGTCCCATTATAGCACAAATTATTATGGAAAGGTTATTCAATACTGTTATATCAATATTGTCATTTAAACTTCCATTTATGAAAAAGTTTGTAAACGATTTGGTAACTGCTGTCCCCTAAGATAAAATAAATGAAACCTTAAACTTTTTTTAATAGCGTTTCTTCTAGAAAAGAGCTAATATTTTAATCTAGTTAGAGATAATGCACATTGTGTGCTGCTATGTAAGCTAGAGATGTGACAACTAAATCACAAAGCAAACCGTTTGATAACAATACCGGATGTTTATTATCGAATTGCAAATTAGCGTGACGTAAACGACCGCCCACACGTCAAACTCCGTTTTCGTTCAAAAAAGGATTCAATGATAAGATTTTTGATTTCCTGTCAATTTCTTTGGAATTGTTTAAATATTTAATTTCTTTAGAAAACGCAATGGCCTGATCAGATATAATAAAGTATTTTCGGTATTGTTTAATTCGTCTAGATTAAGTTCAGTTAAATTTTTATTGTGATTGTTTTTACAGTTAGAAATAAACCGTTTGCATGTCGCTATAACTCGAATTAGTTTATTAAAGATAGAATACCTTGAAAAAATACTGCGCAAAGATTCTAATAAATTTTTGGTAAAATCAGGTGTACTTGTGAGTTGTAATATTTTTGCTTCAATTTCGTTGATGCCCCTCGCCTCAAACGTTTTGGGTGTGAAATTTATATCAAGCAAAGATTATGTCTGCTAGGTAGTTATAAGTTTCAACAGGAAACCACTAATCTGCACTAGTAAGATTTTGAATTTCTGCTGTCCTATTCGCTACATAAATTATCCAGCGACTGGAGCAAGCCTTGAACCTATACAACGCAATTGTTGAATCGGTGTAATAACAAATTTTATAGAATATAGTGTGTAGAGCAATTATTAATCGATCTAACCTAGTAACATAGGAATGTTGTGTACATCATTCTGCAATACCCTGAACTACAGAACTACTTAATGTAATATTGTTATTAGTTGTCAGCGTTCCCTAATTACCTACTTAAGGTTATATATTTCAGTAAAGTGCATAACAAAATCAATCATAATTATAATTATAATAGAGATTGTGGAATGAGTACAGAAAAGTAGTAGTACGCGTAAAAGATTATTGTTACTCTGTGAATTAAGTTAAGTAAATAAATACAGTCAGATGTGTTCTCTTCAAGTACATAGTATATAGGTGTGTCGATGTTGGCGATCTAGTTTCACAAAGGCGAACCACGTTACAAGTGTCCGACACTATTAGTGTTTTGTCTACTAATTGTGCTAGTAATAAAGCACACAATTCGAATCGCGATAAACTAATTATCTTCAGGGTCGCCACTCGTGATTTCGCAAACCAAATAGCGCAACTAATGTTATTACCGTTGTGAATTGCTCTTATATAGATGCTAGCTCGCTAGCATTAGAAAAATTGTGAATTTCAATCCGAGACATATTTTTTAAAACAAGTTTTCTATGTATTTTAATATTGCAAATGTCACCTAGCTGTGAAGAAAAATCAATCCAACGAAAGCAGAGGTTCTTTGAAACAGCTTCGTCCCAACCTTTTTTTTTAATTTCCAGCTATCTTGTATAATTAGTCTAGAAGATGCAATTATTGGTCCTGTAACACCCAAAGTGTCAAATGTTCAAGATATGTGACAGAGAATTAAACGTTTAGATTCGACACACTTCATTTGAACGCTATAGTGTAAGGGACCAATAAATACCTAAATTTTTTAAACTTGCAATGTTAAATTTGGGTATAAACAATGCAATTTCAAACACCCTGTATAGAAGAAACAACCATAATTTACGTGCGAAATTTATTTCATTTATTTAATTTAAAGTAACAAGTATTACCATAATTTTATAAGAAGGGATTAAAAATTCGTAGGTTCGTAAAGAAAATAAATTGTATAAGCCAATAGAAATTATTAATTAATTTAATTTAGTTTAATTTAAAGGGTTATAACGTCAGATAACGCCTCAAAGCATGAAAAATCAATAATTCCAAGACGAAACGCGTTACTAACAAACAAACAGACGTCAAATATAGGAAATACCTTGAAACGCAAACTCCTAGAAATGTTATTTTAAAACGATCGTTAATTGAACACCTGCATGTTTTGAAAGGTCGACTTCTATGTATTTTTGGAGCATAACAAGCAAGTTTCAAACAATATTGGCCAACCGACAGTTGCAAAGCACGCATACAACTCCACGTGGTGGAAATATCACGCGGACAGTAATATCGATTTTCTACCACTCCAACAACGGTAGAAGGAAACATATAATATGCATAAGGGAGGAATAGAGTTAATACAAGCGGGGTTTCAAGTCGTCACTGAAATACAGCATTGGTCTAAATAGTTAGTAGTACAACAGACGAGCACGGGACAGATGAATACGGGTTTTTTGGAAAATAGCCTAGCGACGAGCTAAATTTCGTGGAGTTTGAGAACGGTTATACAAAATTTGAAGAAAGAGTGAGTTCAATTAAATATTGCGTGTTAAGAGGGTTTGGAGAGGTTACGTTTTGAATCCTATAAATATGAAAGGGGAGTAATTAAGCTTTCTCTTTGACTTCTTTAATTTGCATCGCTTACGACGTACAAAAATCTACTAACGAGCTTGTAAGTATTAAAATTTATAAATTAAATAGTACAGTGCTAGATGGTTGTGACCTTATACTTTGAACGCGCATAGTGTCGAGTTTATTTATATTTAAATAAGGTACAACGTATACCGTAACAAGCTCGTAACGTAAATTAAATTATGCAATAATAAAAAAAGTGTAATATACTTGAATTTGGATATGGGATGGATCTTGAATGAGTAGCATGCAGCGCAACGTAGATAGTGTTCATCTATAAATAGCTGGAGGCGGCAAGCAGTGCATAACCACGAGACCGAGGGTTCAGGAACATAATGCATCGTCAATAGAGATAGAATCTTCAAGTTTTTCCAGATAATGCATTAGAATTTGCTGTTTTTTATGAACTGTGGAATTTATTTGTGATGTGTGAGAGTGAGTGAACTTAAGTGTACTTAAAGCTTATTAACGTTCCTCATGAAGTTAATTTTTATTGTTAAGAGTACATGGGTTTTTTGTGTTTGTAGTAAGAGTATGCAAGGTAGAAAGCACACATTAAAAAAAACTGGGTTATCATGAGCTCACCATACTCCAGAGTGTACTAATTATAAATAATTATAAATTAAAAAAATAAGGTATTATTCAGGGTTCATTTACTACTGTTACATGAAATGTGTTTGATATTTCAATTTAAAATCCAGGACTTTACAAAGATAGAATTTATTGAGGTGTAACTTGAGCACCGAAATGTACATATTCTTGAATTATTATTTGTAAATAGTGGTAAATAAATATTGTATGATTGTTGTATTATTTTGTGGTTTTATTGAATGGTGTGTGTGAGTGGTACAGAGAATGTTAGTGAATTTAGGTATCCTGAAAATAGAGGAAGCACAGCTGAGCTAGCCAGGGAAGCTGCTAAAGAAATCAATTAATGTGATGAAGCAGGAATCCGGGTAAGAAATTTCTTTTTTCAAATTTTCTATTTTGTGAAATTTTTGATTTTTGTAAATTGATAATTTTTGAATAAACTGAGCCAGAGCGAAGTTACAGGGCAATATATATATATATATATATATATATATATATATATATATATATATATATAATGTCATCTCGTAATCGTAATAATTTTCTTTCATCGTTACTGCCTGTGATAAGATCGTCCATATAAAAATCATTTGTGATTGAGTTGTATAATTTGGGGTTGGATAACTTAAACGGTCTAGCAAGTTCTTGCAAATATTTTGTAGCGTCCCATATGTGAGGGTTTTTAATTCGTAATCATTGATTGCTTCGTCGACTGAAGAACCAGACAATATTTTTTATAAGGAGAATCTCTGGGATGGATCAAAATCAGAAAATATTATGTATTTATAGAAACGGAACCCAACGAGAATACTGAAAAGATCATTTTGCAGCACTGGCCCTATCATCAGAACATCGTTATGAGAAATCCCTTGTGCGATTTTGCAAGAGGCATAAAAAATAACACGGATTTTTTAAGTAAGGCTATGGTTTTTCAAGACAGCGTGATGCGGTGAGAAGTAACCATTCCTTTCGCAATTATTAATAGTTCCGATTTGCTTCATGTGGCCGAGTTTGACATATTCGTTCATTAAATAATTATAGTCTTGTATTATGTCTGAGTTTTTTGTAATTTGCGTTCAAGATTTAAAAATTGTCTCTGTGCAATTTTTAATAAGTCCCCCAATCCCTCGGGATCAGATTTGAAGGGTAAAGATGCAATACATTTTCCTGAAATATTGCGTTTGATTGTATTTTCAAAACGCTGCTCACATTCTATTTGTTCTTAAGATTTTAGCGGAATTTCAGAAACGTGTTCAATTTCCCAAAAGTTTGAAATATTTTTGTCCAGCTGGTGCAATGCATTTAAATTGTAAACTATGGGATTTGTTGGTGCGCGAGACATTTAATATTAAGCGTTTCCTGAAATAAGCCAACTAAATACTGAATTTTGAATTGTAACATGTTCATCATTAACACGTATTTGACCATCACATATAATTGATAAACGACTTGTGCACCGATCAAGAGATTGATATTGCGAGATTCATAAGATTGAGGATCTGCAAGTTGTCAATTGGGAGGAAGGTTTAGTAAATGATGGTCGAAGGTTTTAGAGACAAATTTGAAGTAGTTTTATTTAAAACATAAAATTCAAAGTCTACATTGAAATCGTTGTCCTGATTTTATGTTAGTGGTAGTGACCGACATTGCGCTAGTTGAATTATTGCTTAGCCTTTTTGTAAGGTCTGTCGTGATAATATGAATTTGTGAACCAGAATCCAACAGTACCCTTCCACTATAGTAAGCACCAGTATTGTCCCTGAATTACATTTAAATTTAGAGTTATGGCAACACTGATTATAAACAAGATTGCTGATTTCGTGAGCAGGTAGCGCAGGTGTCGATTTATATATTAATGATTCCTAAAGGTTTAGGATCTAGTGCTATACTTTGTGGTTGTACACTAAATAGTATGAAAACTATTCTTCAATTTAACCACCAGTTTGCAACATTAATATAGCATCAAATCTATTACTCGTATATGAATTCTTGCTAAAAAGATACAGTTTTGCTAATATTAAAGCAAGTTTGAAAACTAACGATAAAGAAATCGCTTCTATACGGTTGATAAGTGATTGTCATAAAAATTAGAACTTGGCTATTTAAGAATAACGGTTTGAGATAGCAAGTAAATTTCTCTGAACCTTTCATAATAAAATTCTTCAGTAGTAAGCAAGTGTTTTCGTATCAATTATGCGGAATATGATAACTCCAACTATAAGCAGTTTTATATAGTGCAACGGAGTTACTATAGAATTTAATTGAGATTCCAGACAAATATAGGAATAATTTCTATAATCCGAGTAAGCCAATGAAATTTTAAAAAGTAAAGCTTAGCATGTGTATGTTAACTGTGTGATATATAATCGTTTCGCAAACCTTTCTAAGAAAATGTATTAATTTGCTTTCAATTTTAGCAGCTATAACAATAACATTTTTCCATGCAGAAATCAGTACAGATTGAATTGCTTTACTAATTCTACCCAGGGTACACACCATTTTGTTCTGCTTTTTGCGCCATCTTAAGATTTATAAATATTCCATCAAGATAATGTACACTACCACCTAAAATATGAACAATTTTTGTATAGACACGTGACATCTGTTGTACTTATAGAAAGGTTATACTTCATCAGCTTAAGAAATTCTTAAATCAATAGTAAAATCTGCGCTTCGTTACTAAAGAGGGAGCAGCATATTCCACATTCGCTTCATTCTGCTGTCGTTTAAATTATCACAATTTTCATCCTAATATTCGCTCATATTAAAATTTTTTCTAACAATTTAATCAATTCATTTCAAGTAAATTTTCCTTGACTGGTATAGAGCATACTTTGTCAGTGAAGACATCCATCCTTCAACAAGTGCTGCAGTATCAAAATTCTAAATAATATATACCATAAACGGGAATTTTATAAAGATTTTCAAGCAGTCAGTAGAATATTGATAAAAGTTACAGCCGAAATTAGATATTCATGTAAATAGGTCTCTTGATACAAAGAAGGGAACTTTCAAATTATGTGTGAAACAAGCTATAAGTTTGTTACGGGTAAACTGAGCGCCTACGTTTTAAATTTATATTTGCTGATCGGGGTGGGAACCGCGTAATTATTTTAAAAGTTCACTGGCTGAAAACAGTGATGTGGGAGTGAATTCCTATGGAAGAAAATAATACAAGTAATAAGAATAAACATTAGAAACGTCTGAAATACAAAATTGTGATTCAATGACCATTTGCCTTGAAAAGATTTTTATATTACCATAATTAAGGGGCACCAAACTGTCTTGTTTTAGGAATTCCTTGCGATGTCTTGGTTACGCGGAAGACGGTTATTCTGAGAAGGTCTATACTATACCTTTGCCTGCAACTCCTTTAATACAATCCTTAGATTTTGTTATATCAAAAAAATTATTTAAATAAAAACCCCTTTTAAGTACGATTTCATCAGAGGGGTGGCTAGATAACTTTTCACAAATTTCGTCTACCCTTACGGTGTTCATCAATTAGTTCAAATAAACTTCCATTTAACCTTAGCTGCTATTGATATCAAATAATTTCCATAAAAATACAAATACTTTCCTTAAAAAGAAAATAAAACTTATTTCCTAGCATTAGACTGTCCAAGTATTCCTAAGAATAGGAGAATCTTAAAAAAAGTTGATACTATTGTTAATACTATTATCAAACCGATTTTCCTAGTTTTACAAATATTGGTAGTTATACATTCTGAATCCCACTTCTAGAAATGTCAACTTAACAATAAAGAAAAACGTTTGTCAATACAGCTTTTCATGTCGGCATTTCCGAGTTTCTTAAAAATACTAACTTATGATTCTTAACTGGTAACTACACCACACATAAAATATACCTTAAAATGATCAAGCACGTACTATGTATCATTCAGAAGTGTTCCAAATCCAATTTCCTACATCAGCATATTTAAAACTAAACAAGCTATAATGCTTGACAGTTTAGCCCATCACTATTCAAACAATCCAAAAAAACACGTGTGTCAGCATTATACAACTTCCTATAAATGAATAGGAACCATCTATGACTCGCATCTCACTTGACATTAACTTATTTCCACTTTATTTAAAAGGTTTGTTTACTCACGCTTTATTTTGCAGCCTCTGAATGAGGACGACCAAAAATGTTAATAGTTCCCATTCCTACTAAGTTATCTATCCACATAAACGATAAAAAATTCTCATTTTTAGAGAGGTTAAAATTTGCAAGTTTTAACTCCTTCAGTTATGGATGTTTATTCCACTGACGCGTCAATAAAATCCATGAATACGCAAAAGTGATTTAATGCCCTACTGCAAATCAAACACGCCATGACCGCGCACGGACATCTTCAACACCGTGTACCCTATCACCTGTCATGCTTGGATTTCGATTTCTACTTTGATCTTAACTTCCTACTTTTCACGCTTAGTTATATCTTATTTTCCTCTCCACCAATTTCGTTTTCACAAAGTAACACTTTATCTATAATGATTAAAAAGTCATTTTCATGTTGAGTACCATGTATTGCTATTTTAGATATGGTTTCTCACACATTTATTTATTTCCTCTATATATAATTTGTGTTTCCGTTTAGTAAATTTGGCTGCGTGTTTTATTTTATTTATATTTTTCAGTCTTACATATTTAAAATTCCTAAACGACATATTTATTGATGAATCATACGGTGTGTGCTTTGCTGTATCTCTCACTTCAGCGGTTTACGTGTTTATTCGGTTTTTATTGTCACGACGATTATCTTACCTAATGACATGCGTTAAGTTTCTATTTTATTAAAATGCACCTTTATTTTAAGAAAAATCAATTTTGCTTTAATTATAATAACTACCCTAATTGGAATTAAATTTTCTAAAAGCAAAATAATTTAAATATCATGCTTAATTACCGTTCATCGTTGGTAAAATCCTAGAGTACAGAGTGCGTCCTCCGTATCTATTTTTTCTTTGCGATCGGATTTATATCTAAAGTAAGCGAACGAGTTACAAGTTCATAGAAAACACTCACTTTATAAGATTCATAGCAAGACTAAATTGCTACACATGTCATACATCAGCATTTTTAGTTTTATCTTTTATATTTATAATAAACATATAACATGGAGTAACGACATTGAAAACTTTACCAAAGCGGTTTTCAGTTACATTCGAAAAATCTACAGCAATGTTAATTAAAGTTGCAAAAATTAGAATTGCCTTCAATTGCCAACATGCTTCGTTGTACAACAGTTTTACATCTGTTCGAATTTTTCTACTTGGAACCGTCTCTTGTTCTACATAAATTATCTTATTCGATACACATTTGTATTGTATTCCATCTTAAACTTGCAAAAATTCAAATCTCAACAAAAGAATTAGGATTCTGTCTCAACGTCAAGGTATAACTGCTAATCCACCACAAAAATTTACAACTCAAAATTTTCTTACGTGTAAGTAGTGAGTACCAGCTATCCATACTAACTCAACCACGTAAACTCCGACATAACCGACTGTCAAAGAAAATTTGACTCATGCCATTGGCCTAGTCAATTGGACACTCTACTTTAAGTGAATTGCGGTCACTTCACTCTAACTTCATTGTCCACTTAATAATGGAAATCTGCACAAGTGACCTGATCACAAAAAATGAACTGCAGAGTCTAACTCTGTCCCAATACGACTTTATAGTCACACAAAGAATTAATAAGGGCCGCCCAAACTATTATTAACCCTTTCAAAGAGAAAGACACGCAATCTCAATGTGTAGAAGAATTATGTAGGTAAGTTCAAAACAAAACGTTTCAACTCACATAATCCACACTAAAATAATAAAAACAACTTATTTAATTTATTAATAAGCAAGCAAACAAGCATTCCCTCAAAATTTCATGCAGTTGTGTAAATCTCCTAAGTTCAGGATACAAATAAATGAATCCAAAAATAACGCAACTTCTCAACAATAGACTTAAAATCAACGCTGAACAAGGTTATGCAAGTCAATTCTAAAAAACTTAAAATTGAATTGGCCTACCAACACGATAAATTCTAACCAGTTTCTAATAACAGCTTCACCATCAGGAACTACAGCTGAATACGGCTTCAAATCTTCAACATGACACCTTCCAGCCTTAGAGCAGAGTTACTTAAGCCGTAAACCAGCTTTGAATTTTTTTGTGGACCACACATAACACGATTTTCGGTGCATGTTTTGCGACAAACTTATACCAGCGCCAGAAAGAGTTTTGTTGGACCTCAAACCCTTGTCGCATGCCTCAAATGGAATGTTACGTATGACTCGATCGCTCATACGCTAAATGTAATATCACGCGTGCATCTATAGAGATATCGAAAAGTCCTAGTCTGTCGGAAGCAAACAAGGGTCTACTTCCGGGAATGATTTCTACATTAGCCGTGGGCTCTAAACCAACACCATAAAATCTTTATGCAGAGATACATGTCGACCAAAAACTCAAAATTTGCGAATAACCAGTTAAGTAGTGCTTTGCTGTGGCAATTCGAGATCATACGTGTCATTTTTCCAATATATAATCTGACTGCAGTACGAACAGTTCGATTTATTCTCTCCACGAAATTACATTGGAGAATAAACAACGTTTTACCAAATATTTTAAACCTCATATTTATCACATAGTGTATTAAAATTGCAACCGATTAACTAGGGACAATTTTTGTAGATAATGAATTGGGGCACCCAAACAACAAGACAATTTGTTTTTCAAAAACCGTTCTATCGTATGCATTTACGCGTTACGAAAGACGCAACACAGTAAATTTGGAAAACCAGTCACCTACAACTAACAACCATTTTTGTGCAGTCTTGGAAACGGGCCTATGAGGTCTAATGCAACAATCTAAAAGGGAAATATTCTCATTTTCCTTTCCGATCAAGCCAATGGGACGTATATTCGAAGCTTTCTAAGCACAACATGTTAAGCAAATTCTACAAAACTTCAACACATCGTTTCGCATCTTTCGCCAATAAAAATCTCTTTACACAAAGCATAATAACGAATCTATACTGCTCTCTCGAAATTACACTAAAAACAGCCTTGTTCGTGGACGATACTGAAAATGAAATTTGCTAAAGGCTTTTTCTATGATCTAGACTAGAAATACAATTCGAACCTCTAAGAAAAATTAATGATTCTATCAATGTTCGGTAACGGATAGCTGTCATGTTTTGCGATATCATTGAGCATTTTCCGTCAAAACTAAATCGGTATTTACCACCAGGTTTCCTCGTTAACAACACGAGTGAAGACCATGGACTTTGATATTCCTCCATTACCTCTAACTTCAACATTTCATCTAACCCTTTAGCTAACATCCTACTCACGAATGAAGACATAATATAGGGAATTTTACTAAACGGTTTTGCATCAGCAGTATCAATATCCAACACCATTTTATCTGTGCAAACCTCTTTTCCTCTTCACTACCTTTTTCATCGTAAGACTATCACAGCTCGCACCTGCACTAGTTGTGTTTCGGACAAATCTTCTAAATTAGACAATAATTATTGCAACTCAATGGTACTAACGATGGGCCCACACACGACGTTATTATTCTCATCATCACTATGATTATGCCTCGAATTATTCCTAAAATCAGTTACTAAACCAAATAATTTCGTGAAGTCGCTACCAAAGATGATGTGTGCAGGAGGGATGGCACGTCAGAGCATTGATGATAAGGCACCCTCTTCCAATTCGAATAGGTAAATTAACTGAACGAGCCATAGCTTTCAGATATCCATCTGCAGTAAAAACTCATTTCTTCTCTGTAGCAAAAAATTTTTATTTCAATTCCCCCAGCAAAGGAAATATTAATGAACCGTAGCAGTGCAACCTGAATCAAATACACCATTGATATCTCTATCAAACAATTTCACCATATAATACCGACAATTATCATATAGTTTCTCCGCAAGTAATGCATTACCTTCTGACCAGACAGCAGTTCCACAAAGTTCTGTAACTATTTCAAGCCAATCCAACCACACTCCTTCATTAAAAAATTATTTGGTTTACACGGCATAACCGTATCCCTCTGAGTAGGTGTGATACTGGCCATATTGAATCTGCCCACTTACTCGTTTTTTTATCACGCCGGATATATTACTCTTTTAACTCCACTATGTCCAAATCGCAACAAAAAATGTTTCGAGGGATCCTACAACTGTGAAAAGTATGACCATTTCTAAACAATTTCAACACGTAGGGTTCTTCACCTTAACTGTGCTTGATAAGTTACTAATAGAAGAACCAAGAACTAAGACTTTGAAGTTGTGGAGAAAATGATTAATAACCAAAACTGCGACCAATACGTACAAAAACAGTTATTTTCAGCCAGTGACTTAAAAGTCTTAGTATTTTTTGCCGAAGTATGAACCGACTTCGGTTTTAACACAAATGTTTCTTCCAATTTCTTGTACGATGTTATCAACATTGACATATTATCCATTTTGCATAGGATTAGTTGAAAAATAAAATCGAGTAATAAATTTTTACGAACCATTCTAACATCTGTACACCTTCCAGGGAATTGTGATAATCTTTGCAACAAGTTCTACATATGTGCTATATGTAAAACCGCGGATTTTCGCTTAAGTGGATAACGCGATCTAATTTTTCTCAGAAATTTCCTTCCGAATGTGACAGATGGACATCTTCCTTTATGCGACTAACTAATGGCTGCTTTATGGTAAATCATAATTTTCAGATAAACTCGAACAATGCATCATTCGTAAACGACGACCGAAGATAATAATATTTCTGAATGTTTATAATAGACTCTGTCATGTATTATGCTCTTATATAGGTCTCAGTAATCTAGCCAAGAATTGATCTCCTATTATATTTTGGGAGGTTTATCAGTGGAAGCTTTATGGTGTTCGGGTTTCTGTTAGCTGAAGTCTAGCTGCTACCAGAAGTGATCGAACCTGCGGGGACAGTGGCCGCTGTAGTTCTGGATTGATTTTATTACAGAAGTATTCTTCAGATGAACCTATTATATAATAGGAGGTCATAATTTTTCTTGAATGGCAAATTTAACTTCTGGATCTTTGACTGCTGCTTCAATTTGTAATTGAATGTCATTAAATTGAGTAACCAAGGGAATTGCACTGTCTATCCTTTTCTGAAGTTCAATTACAACCTGTCGCAGATTTCCAAGTTTATTGCTCGTAAATTCGGCATCGATTTTTTCTATATATTTTGAAAAATTAATTAGATTGCGTTTGATGGACGCTCTTGGCAATTTTAGAGTATTCATTTTGAACAACAAGGTGTTTGAAAGATTTTAAAATGATGAAAAAACGCTCTTGGTTGAATATATTGCAGTATTTAGTACAACAACATAAAGGAAATAGAAATTGAGGAAGTTAGTATTCATTAGTGAAGTAGCAAGAAAGGGTTGCGAAAATGTGGCAACGCCGAACTTCGTGTAAATTTACCACGAACATTTGCGCGAATTTTGCATGAAATATTTTTAGTACTATTGTTGAAATGAAAGGTCTAATACCCTATGAAGGAGAAAGCAGGCAAATTCCATTGACCTATTAAGCAGAATTAAATAGAAAACCTTACTATTAACAAGCAAAAGCCTTCCAATCTGTCAGGAAAGTAAGGATGCTTAGGATTATAGAAAACGTGGAATGACTCACCTTAAGCGGTTTGCTGTAGTGCATAACTTGTATTTCATACCTGTTTCAAAGGGTGAAACAAATTCTATTGTATGTGGAATAATACCAAGTTTGCACAGATATACCTTTGAATTATAGGTTTTTATAGCTGTATTTTGAAATAAGATGCTTTGAAACATATATTTTCCACTTTCATCTCCTAGATTCTTTGGATCTGAAGTTCTTTTTCATAAATATTGCATAATCTTGTGTTAATTTTATTGAAATTAGCAAAAGTTATCTGTAGAGCTGATTCCTTATTTCAATAAATTATATGGCTTGAAGGTGATCATGTTGGTTTTTTGATTTGATAATACTTTTTAATAAGGTTTGATTCGAAGGACCTGTAATAAGTAAAATAAACACACCCGTTTAGCACTGCACATCACCTTAATGGTCAAATTTTAAATGTTAGTATAATAAGAGAAGGAAATAAACTTCAAATAATGAATTATAACATTAAATTAGACAGGCGAATAATTAAAGATATTTACCAAATAGGAGAATTAAAGCATTGATAGGAAAATAAGAGATAGCGGTAGACCTACATCAGATAGTAGATAGTGAAAGATGCAGACTGTGGATATATCAAGGAAATGTGTGGGTTAGCTCAGAATAGGAAACGCTGAGGATACGCGTCTAACCAGTTCCAGGACTGAAGACTGAAGATGATGATCGCAATTATTAAGTGATGACTTATGGTGGTTTGGGTGTTATTTTCGTTATTGCTTGCACTTGAGCTCCGAAAAATGTGCAGTGATTCTCTTCTGTAAGAGCTCTACATAGGTACTCAAGTTTCCACCCGCAGCTGGCGATGCAGCTGTCTACGAGGGATAATTCAGGATGAACGTGATTCTCCCGGAGCGATATGAATTCGAAGATATTCAATCATGAGTACTTTGAATGCTTTGATTTCTAGCTACAATTAAGCACGCATGGTCAGTAATGGATTAATTAGGTTAGGTTATTTAGCAGACAGTTATTGTTTTAAATATTTAGAAGTACTAAAAGTTCCCTTTTTAGAGATTCCTAGAAGGTTTCTTTATTAATGTTTTGCTTGTTTATATATCAGTAGATATCCAAGTTCATAATCCAATTTCCTTTGTTGCTATAAGAACCTCCTCACGGATTTAAAGTTAGCCGAACAATACACGACCCTAGAATTATAGCGCAGTACTCCCCAAACACGTAATTGAGAAATATACTGGCGCATATATGCAGGCAAAGAAGCTAAAATGCAAGTAAATATCAATTCTTATATGCAGACTGCGAGAACCCTGTATGTCTTAGTCATTCAAGGCCATCTTATAATTTTAATGCGCGGCTAAACCAAGCAGCAGCAGCAACACAACAACAACCCGTCTAATATTTTGAATCATCTTTTATGTCATTGTATTAAACCCGACTCCTTATTTTTACATGAATCGATATTGTAATGTAGTGTTGTAGCATAGCAAAGAAAAACTAAGTTTTGTTGCATTTTTTTTGTCCCAATCACACTTACAAACACGAGCGTATACGCACGCACGCACACACACACACACACACCACTCCACCCCACCAACCCCCACCCAACTCCTCCTATCCCATACACAAACATACTACCCACACACGCACGCACGCACGCACACGCGCGCGCACACGCACACACCACTCCATCTCACCAACCCTGCCACCCTACCCCTCCTAACTCATACACAAAGATACTACCCACACACACACGCATATACGTACGCACGCACGCACCCACGCACGCATGCACACACGCACGAACGCAGACACGCGCGCGTGCACACGCACACACACCATTCCACCCCACCAACCCCACCCTACCCCTCCTATCCCATACACAAACATACTACCCACACGCACGCACGCACACGCGCGCGCACACGCACGCACGCACGCGCGCGCGCACACGCACACTACTCCATCCCACCAGCCCTGCCACCCTACCCTCCTAACTCATACACAAACATACTACCCACACACACGCGCACACACGCACGCACGCACGCACGCATGCACACGCACTCACGCACACACACGCGCGCGCGTACACACGCACACACCCACACACACACCACTCCATCTTACCAACCCTCCCACCCTACCTCTCCTAACTCATACATAAACATACGACCCACACGCACGCACGCACGCACGCACGCACGCACGCACGCACGCACGCAAGCACGCAGGCACGCACCTACGCACACACACACCACTCCACCACACCAACCTCCCACCCTACCCCTCCTAACTCATACACAACCATACAACCCACACACACACGCACGCACGCACGCATAATTTTGTGTTAATTCTTATTGAAATTAGCAAAAGTTATCTGTGGAGCTGATTCCTTATTTTAATAAATTATATGGCTCGAAGATGATCATGTTGGTTTTGATTTGATAATAATTTTTAATAAGGTTTGAGTCGAAGGACCTGTAATATGTAAAATAAACACACCTTTTTTGCACTGCACATCACCTTAAGGGTCAATTTTAAGTGTTAGTATAATAAGAGAAGGAAATAAACGTCAAATAATAAATACATTAAATTAGACATGCGAATAATTAAAGATATTTACAATATAGAAGAATTAAAGCATAGATAGGAAACTAAGAGGTAGAGGTAGAACTAGATCAGACTATTGCACGCAGATAGTGAAAGATGCAAACTGTGGACATATCAAGGAAGTGTGTGTGTGGGTTAGCTCAGAATAGGATACGATGAGGATACGCGTCTAACCAGTTTCAGGACTGAAGACTGAAGATGATGATCGCAATTATTAAGTGATGACATATTGGTTTGGGTGTTATTTTCGTTATTACTTGCACTTGAGCTCCAAAAAATGTGCAGTGATTCTTTTCTGTAAGAGCTCTACATAGGTACTCAAGTTTTTACCGGCAACTGGCGACGCAGCTGTCTACGAGGGATAATTCAGGATGAACGTGATTCTCCTGGAGCGATATGAATTTGAAAAAATCGTGAGTACTTTAAATGCTTTGATTTCTAGCTACAATTAAGCCCGAAGTAATGGATTAATTAGGTAAAATTATTTAGCAGGCAGTTATTGTTTTAAATATTTAGAAGTACTAAAAGTTTCCTTTTTAAAGAATCGTAGACGCTTTTTTTATTAATGCTTTGCTCGTTTATATATCAAAAGATATCGAAGTTCATAATCCAATTTTGTTTTCGTTGCTATAAGAACCTCCTCTCGGATTTAAAGTTAGCCGGACAATACACGACACTAGAATTATAGCGCAGTACTCCACCAAACACGTGATTGAGAAATATACTGACGCATATGTGCAGGCAAGGAGCTAAAATGCAAGAAAATCTCAATTCTTATATGCAGACTGCGAGAAACCTATATGTCTTAGTCATTCAAGGCCATCTTATAATTTTAATGCGTGACTAAACCAAGCAGCAGCAGCAACACAACAAGAACCCGTATAATATTTTTGTTTATTTTTTAATCATCTTTTATGTCATTGTATTAAACCCGACTCTTTATTTTTACTTGAATAGTTATTGTAATGTTGTGTTGTAGCATAGTAAAGAAAAACCAGGTTTTGTCGCGCGCGCACACGCACACACCACACTCCACTCCACCAACCCCCACCCTACCCCTCCTAACTCATACACAAACATACGACCCACACACACGCACGCACGTACGCAGGCCCGCACGCATGCACGCACACACGCGCGCGCACACACACACACATACATACACTACTCCACTCCACCAAACCTGCCACCCTACCCTCCTAACTCATCCACAAACGTACGACCCACCTACACATACGCACGCACGCACGCACGCACTCACACACACACATACACGCACACGCACGCGTGTACACGCACACACACACCACTCCATCCCACCAACCCTCCCATCCTACCCCTCCTAATTCATCTACAAGCATACGACCAACACACATGCGCATGCACGCACGCGCGTGCGCGCACGCACGCGCACACACTCAGCACAAGCTTGAAGCCATTTATAGTGCCATATATAACCGCTTTGTAAGAGTTTCACTCTATGAAATTCGGCTCGGTCTACTCCGACCTTCCCACACAATTTAAGTTGGCGAGCTAGGTGATAACATTAGGTTTAAAAACATGGTAGTAAATGTACATTATAATTGACATAATATTTGCGAGATGAGTTTCTCTCTTTGAATTCAAAATTACTCTGCAAAATTATAAAATGTATTTCCTTTTACCTATACAAATTATGAAAACGTTTCTTTATGAGATGCAGAAATTTATGATAGAAATAATCTGAAATGGCATATCTATTACCCAATACGTTTCCCGCATTAAAATGTATTCTGATGAATCACGTTTAAATCTATATCGGCAGCTTGTTGATGGAGTCACATATGATTTACTCTATCTATAGTATTGGTCTCCAAATAAGTCGCGTTGCATACGAGATCAAATATTATAAATGGGATAAACAGGATGAGGAAATTCGATGTACATGAAGTCTGAAGGGGTTAAAATGATCTCTTTTAAATCCCTTACAGCCTCTAAATATAACTATAGCATTCCAGTTTATTAACTATATGTAATATTTTGAACATATTAGGAAATACCTGTGTAAGAGTTTTATTGACCACTGCAGAACGACAATGAATTTTTAGTTTTACAAACTTTTGTCTAGTCATTTATATCAGGTAAACCATTTTTAAATAAATAAATACCAGTATTGGTATTGAGTGCTAACCGCCATACATAAATGCTAGTTTGGTTGCCAACATCAGGCGTCGAATGCTAGTATAAATATTATCAAGGCCAAGCAGCTTTCCAGCTTCGTGCATATTGCATCAGCACCCACTTTAGCAAGTGCTCTCGTCGAGAACCATCATGTAAAACAAAAGAGTTCTAGCGTGTAACTTGCGTCTGGCCTTGTGCGGTAGTAGAGCCCTAGTGCGCTGACACTAGGCGTAGTTGTTTTAACAATGGTAAGAGTTGAAAATACGTTATTAGATAAATTAATAATTTTGTTGTAGCGCTCTTTTAATAACGTTTTTGGATAGTCTCTTTTAATAACGTTTTTGGATAGTTTTTTTTATAACGTCTTTTTATAATGTCTTTTGATTAACTCTTTTAATAACTTCGTTTGAATAATTCTTTTGATAAATTCATTTCATAATTCTTTGGACACCTGTTTAAATAGCACTTAAAATATTCCTCTAATAATTTCGTAAAAGTTACAATAAAATATGCCTTTCAACGCTTTGTTAGAAAATCTTCAATTAAATATTTATTTTATAATTCTCCTGCAAATGTAGAGAAAGAACCTTTTAAGAAACCGTTTTGTATATCAATTGTAAGGCTTCTCCGTATGCTCATTTTGTTAGAATGAACTCGCCTTATCTGGTTTTATAAAAATAAGGCTGTCTGTATGCTGTATTTCAAGAGGATATTAATTCTACTTTCGCACTTACGAGTATCAAGTTATAGTTCATTCACGTCAACTTTGCGATATAAAATATCGATCCAAGATGAACGTCCTTCAACCGTACGATGAATAGTTGGATTTTATGTAATGTTATGCGAGAAAACAATAAGTTTGGATTTTAAGGAAACGTTCTATGAAGTACGTAGAAATTGTTATGGTTTGTAAATAAAGTCCGATGATAAATTGAAATGATATTTTTGAAGTTGCGAGTGTTAAATTACAAGTAATTAGGAGGACGACTATACGATGGTAATTATTTTGGTCAAGATCTACACACCGTAGAACATCTAAGTTTTATATTGGATTTTGGTTGGTCCGGTTTGTGCGTATAAGAAAAACGCACGAAGTTCATATGGTCCGGTCCAAGGATCACGCAGCTGTTTGTGTTCTGTAGAACATGTGAATTTTACGTCACTTGTTTTCTGAAGAACTTATCTATTAACACCTGCCCTAACATGCTGTAACACCATCACGTAAACAACACCTGCTGAACCAAGGTAAGAGATTAGTAATATTCTTACATCAAGTCTATATTTGGTGATCTTTGATACGAGGTTGCTTCAGAAAATATCTTTCCAACCACTTATTATTATTAACCCGTTTAACAAACTGAAAAGGACCTTTGTAAATTTTTATTATCATACTAGTGCAGTGTAATCAGAGTGACTAATTTTAATGAAATTAATGAAACTTAAAGAGTTCTTATTAATGTTTCATATATGCATGATTTCACTTACAATTTCTGAATAATAAGTTTATAGACAACGTAGTTAAATTTTTATAAATATGTAAACATAAAAACAGATTTGATATTTCTGGTATAAATTCAAGTTAAATTCTTGTAACGAAAACAACATTTAAAGTTTTTAATATTTCCTTTGAATATATAAGCCTACCTTATGAGTAGATGAAACTTGTATTATCTTTTCTTGAATATGAATTTTATATTTACAATTTTTATGAAGGAACTATTTTAATTAAAGAAAGCAAAATTTAAGTTTCTTAATTAATTGTTTTATTCTGAACAAGTACGTTCAGAAGTAGAGTACCAGATATAAGATAAAATACCGTAAAATGGTAACCCCAATTTAACAAAAAGCTTAATAGCCTTTTCAGATTTGGGAGCATAAAATCTGTTCTCAAAATATTGTTGCCTGATTAATGTTTGTTGTTCTTTTATATGAGGTAACAAGAAAATACCTTCATTTTTGTAAATTTAATTAAATTTTCTTTACAGCTTCTGCGTTAGCAGTTAATACGGTATTCCTCTCTAAGGACGCCCAAGTACCCCTTAGGGAAACCCTGTGTTTAAAGTTAATGACTTGGTGGCGCCCTATTTAAACCCCTGTTTTGTTAAGAATCTAGCCCTAGTAAGAAAATAATGCTTTGTAAAAAGAACCACAACCAATCCTCATAAGCTCTGCCTAAGGAATAGACTCCTAGCATAGTCGGAAGATATTTGCGTTCCATTATTTTAAGGAAATCCTTCCTTAAAGGTCACTGGTCACATTAGGGGATAAAAAGAACCCGTAACATGTTCCCAATCAGTTGATTAAACAAGTTATACCATTTTAGTAAGTAAGTCGAATTCCTTTGTGATATTTGCATCTTTAAGATTATAATATTAAAATACATATCCATACATCCATATTAACTCCAAACAACCTTATGCAGCTTTTGGTATTTATAGCAGCTACATTCGCTTAGAGTTTGACACCTTCCTGATACAATATTGTAGTTCATTATCTTTAATATGCCTTCTGTATATTATCATAGTTAATTATACCCATATGTAGTAATATACAGCTCCGCGAAGAAATAAATTTAAGACACACCAAGATTTACGTTTGAGGCGTACCATATCTGAATTTCAACGAACATTATTCACTTGGCTAGAATTAAAAAATAAATATTTGACACAAATTGGTGAGAGATGAGCTAATATTGAAATTAACATATCCATAAAATATACTAATGAAAAACAATTTAAGCCTTGCCACTAACTACTTTGTAAATAACTGTAATTGTGAATTATGACTAAGTAAGCCCAGGGTTCCACAAATCTAATCGCAGTGGTATCCAGCTAATGTCAGTTTTTAATTTATACATAGCGCTCTTCACACTATAACTATATAATTATAGGCAACCTTTATGTAGTATATGGTTCTAATTTACATATGCTAAGAATGAGTATAATTCTAGGAAAGTTTCTGCTTAACACACTTTTCGATACCTTGCGTTATTTAAATGAAACGATAAAAACTATTTTCGGAAATTTTTCCAGAAAATATGATTCTGCATTGTGGCTGATTTTATTCTAATTTTAAATGCACCTATATTTTTTAGTAAACGTATATTTAACAGCGCTTTCGAGCCTGAATAAACGTTGCGGTGTCGGTAATACGTATTACTTTAAGATAGGATGATCTGTAAAATTCTGCATGATGTATCAACTGCTATAAGGGTAGCAGTGGCTATTCTGGATGGCTCTGTTGAACTGCCCATTACTTTATACATAACTAAAGTGCGATAATCACTTTTCAACGTAGATGTACCAATGTCTTTTTTTTAATTTAAACCATATTTCGTATTCATATCAGCGAAATAGCATGGATTCCCGAGACGCGATGCAAACTATTGCTATTGGAGTCCTCTTTCACTGAAAAAAAGTTTGAGATCTAGTAAAAAAACATAGGTTTGAGTTTTGGTTGAAATGGTTACGATAAGCTGCACTTACTAATTAAAACAAATACAAATTCTTATTTATTATGAATAGTGATGCAAAAATACGATAATTTTTTTCAACAAAAAAAATATGATAGAAAAACATGTTTCTCTAAATAAAAAGCAAAACAAAACCTGCTTTTTTCACTTTTACCAACATTTGCTATTTTATTTAACCATGGAAATTAATTAGGTATCATATTGTGTAATTTTACAAAATAAATAACACATGAAGGCAATATTTCTGTAATTATTATTATATCCATTGTATTCGTATAGCAAAACACTTAATCAACATTTTATGTTTCAAATGGTATTAGTTGCTGTAAACCAGACAGTATTAGCAGAACTTATAATAATTCCAAGCATATCTACAGATCTGTAAACCTATCTGGTACTACAAAACATATTTAAAAGATATAAACGCCAAATAGCATATTGCTCATTATTTCATATATATACCATTATTCCAAGTTTACGTTTTGTATTTTTCTCAACCCTATGGTGTTAGCTGTTTACTGTTTGCTTTCGTAGATATATCTTCGTATTTGCATGTTGGCTTTTCAAGATCTAGTTTAGTTATAAACAGCTGCAACTGAACCATCGCTTGAGAATAATATTTTTTTAAGTACCTAATTTGAGTATGTGTGTATGTAATGTATAGCCACTTTTAAAATAAAGTCTAATAGTTTTTGATCCTTTTAAAAAAGAGACACTTGGAAAAAATACCCCAACTTGTATTTATTTCAAGAGTAAATAAACATAGGGCGTTTTTTTAAGGGATAAAATTAGTTTTGAACGAAACTCGGTTGCCTTGGAAATTATTCGAGAATTAAATGCTTTGAAAAATTGCAATAACGAAGGTGAAGCGATGTTTCAAACTCTTTATTTAGTTCGAGAGTAATTTCCATGACAATCTGATAATCAAAAACAATTTTATCCGGTTAGAAAGTCACCTCGAGTATACTTTAGGAAAATTAATATACGACTACAAGAGATACTGCAGTAAACAAATGAAAATATGTATTTTTTTAGTGTGTAAAGTGCAGTAATTGTTTCGTTATTTCGTTCAATAAACACTTGTTCAAAACGTTTACGACTTGGCATTTTGAAATTTATAACAGTGTCACTACTTACCTGACAACTGTGATTCTGGTAGAATTTCAACATGCATTTTTAAAATTTTTATCACACCATAACACGCGATTTTTTCACTTACAAAGGTTCAAAACGAACGCTAATTGGTTGAAACTATAAAGCCGATTGATTGGTGTTAGAGGAGTGTATTATTAATAATAAAAGAAAACAAATTTATGGAAAAAATGCATTTCGGTTTTTTTCATTTATATCACTAAGTATGAACAAATTATATAACAAAATGAAAGAAGTCTAAAAAATTCCTCGTTCCAGTTTCGACATTAGCAAACACATTTACAAAATTTGCTGTTATATTTGCTTCAATGAACAGTACAACCAGATTTGACAATCTGTCTTGATTCATTGTCGAACGCAAATAGTTTTTAATTTCCAATTTGCTAAACAATCGTTAGACGCTTGCTACTGTATCTACCAAGGACCAAGGTGAAGAATAGCACAAATGCGATGTATGTATTTGAAAATTCCACCTCTAAAAGTCCATCTTATACATAGTTGGAGAAAAATCTTGTTAAAGATGAAGTCTTGCCGGGGTTACTAGGTCCATATATTGAGGGACCAATTAATCCTCTACTTTAGCATATCTTTGACAAAAACACTCATACTGTTTAAACACTTTTTTCTGAGGTGCTGGGTATAGTTTTTGGCTCCAGAAGGTAAAAATATTCTTTGAAGGTTTTTATACCTTGAAAACACCGGGATAACTGCCCAATAACCTCATCTATTTCTTTGTTCTAGATATTAAACCGAAATTTGGTTTCACTTGTTTAAAATCTATGATTGCTCGCTTGTTTATCAAAAAGATGTTTCTGTTTTGCAAAGCTCTTTTGACAAATTTTGGTTTTACTTTACACCCTTTCGTACGATCTCCCGTTTCTTCTTTGATTTTTTGACAGGAATGTCTTGATCTTGAAATTTTATCTTCAACCCTTTCAAACATTTGTTGATTCATGAAAATAAATACTGTCTACTTGTATAATTTTTGAAACATAATTAATCTCTGCCAAAATCTTGAAAATCAGAACGGAAAGCCAAAAAAAATTCTAAAGATTTCATTTTTCCCTGAGCTGAATAGCGTGGTCTTTTTCGTTGCTTTTCTTTGACTTAGAATTATATTAGTTTGATTATATCAAAATAGCAAGGTTTTAAGTTCCATAGTCAATAAAGCGGATATTATTCAAGACCACCGTGTTGGATTTAGTTTTTTTGAACAAATTTTTGATTCTCCGGAAGATTTGGAAAAAAGATCGAATTGATTGGTGCAATTTCCATAAAAAAAAATGTGTACCAATTCCGCAAGGTTGTAAAAAGGGAAGGAAGTTTACCGCACATTGAAAGTATATCATCAATAGCTAGATTGAGATTTTAGCTTGCACAGTAGATGTATCCTGCATTTTTATATACCTACTATTTTTGATTGCATGACATTATATGCTTCACTCATAACGCTAACGCTGTCATATACTCGTCCTTAACAGTTTTGGGTGGGTATGTCCAATGTTTCAAAAATATTTATTAGTTAGTTGTTCATGCTTTCAGTAGAACGATCCTTCATTCCGTGTATTCCTGAAAACTTTCTTTAACTTCCAATCCATGGATCAGGTGATATTTATTTTTCAATAACTGCGCTGTTCTTATTGTTATACGGAGTTGCAAGAGTAAAAACGACATTACCTTACGAATTTCAATTTGCCTAGAAGAGCCAGGTACTCCTTAACAATTTTAAGAGTATAAAGGCTAACGTCAGCGGTGTGAGAGGGGGTTTGTACGGAAAAATGATAAAAATAATAAAATTCCAAAAATATGAAATATCCAAAATACAAAACTTTGCAATACCACTTTCCTCAAAAAACTCTACTGGTTGTCAAAATTACAAGCACCAAATCGTTTTGTCCCAGTAATTTTTTTAGTATTGTCGCTATCTGGAAGACGGTTTTGGATAGGTCTCAGTGCTTTTAGTATTCCTAAATTCTCGTTTCCGTTTCTTTTACCTTTCTCAACCGTACGTAAAAAATAGTCATTAGCTTTTTGTCAAATTAAAACAATTTTTAAAAACAGCAACTTTTCCCAAATATCACTTCATCACCGAGGTAGCTGTATACATTTGCCTATCTTATAAATTACTCCAAATAAACGTCTATTCAAGTTTAAACACTATTAGCAGTAAATTTTGAAAGCATAACTGCACGTACATTGACCTTAAAAAGCAAACGTAATCAATTCCTACTGGCCAGATATTAATAACAGAACGCATTTGAAAAACCGTAATCGGAAAATAATACTACCATTTGATTGTCCTAGTTTCCTATATTGGTTTACATGATATTTAAAATCCTCTTTATATGAAAATACCGTTATTAACGATACCTAGGAAAACAGCGCAATACCAACTTCCGCTTTCTCCATTTTAACGCCCATTAAAAATACTAAATTTTTACAAAGAAATTAACCGACAGTACATTCTACAAATAAAGCTTGCACTTAAAGTAATAGACACATCTTTCAAACTCTTTTTCTAATAATATTAGGCTAAGATATAAACGAAACAATTTCCATCGCTGTGCGAACCAATTGTAACTTATCTGCATCATGAGTCCATATTTATCAACAACAAACAAAGAAAAAAGCTCAAACGGTACTCATATTATAAATTCCACTCCTTGGTTGTTTAAATTAATTAAGCACTATCAGGAACACCAACGATTTACCTGTTTACTAACTACCGACACTTAGGCCACCCCACTACATCTGCTCAAACTACAGCATTTGCTGGAAAAGTAGAATCCCCGTTATTTCCCTTGGATGGGATAATGGCATTTTACCGAAGCATGACCAACGTCGATATCAATTTCATTGTATTACCTGCGCGAACTTCATGGTCTGGTCATCCATATTAGTTCTAAATAATTCGGCATTACCCATCTCGCTTACGGCCCATATTCACTTCCATTGTTACTCAACTATCGTGTCTTCCATAACACTTACTAGTTCCGAATTTAATCGTTATATCCCAAATTTCTCTTTTCTTTAAAGATTTCGTTATTACACTTGTTACTGCTTCTATAGTCAAATTAAGGATCTTTAATTCGTATGAATCATTTGTTAACGCAAGTTGGTTGCTTGTATTTATTATTACAATATTCAATTTACTTTTAATTTAAAAGCTATAAATGCACGTTGTTTTGGAGAGAAAACTCATGCAACGCGATAAAAACAAAGTCGTTGATTACTATTCATAGAGTAGAGATGTGACATTCCGCTATTTAATAATACTTTTACAATTTTCCGGGAACGTGTTAGTTTCAGAATGCAAGTGCTATAAGTTTGCTGATGCACCAGACCACTAGCCAGAGACAATCAACTCTTGTAGATGCAGCCTTCGTATACGGTGTTTTCTTAAATTTTCAACGTGCATATTGATTAGGATTATAGTTGAAAACCTAAGGATTACTTTACGTTACTTTCTTAAAATATTGTGAGCGAGGTAAATAGATATAACCCACAGTCCACTGATAACGCAACGTTTAATCTTGCGGCAACAATAATAATTTTGACGTTTTATGATTTTGTGGTTTTTTGAACCCCATTTGAATTTATGCAAATATTATTGTGGACGGTGATGCTCCCAATTTTTATAGATAATTTTTGTAATTGAATAGGACGATTGTAAAATTTTGGGCGTTATTGCGGTTTATAAAGAAATATGTACTGGGTACTTTTTGAATTAATTATTTGACCTAATTTAATATTCTATTGCAATAGCTATGTTACTAATTTTGTAAAGTTCTATACATTTTTCAGCGTACTTTTGTTGCTAAAAACTTATTGAATTTACTGAAACTATTTAAGTTTATTTCTACACCATTCACTTAATTAATGCGCGGGTGGTACAGTAGCATCTAGTAATAATGAAAACGGAGTTAACTTCGTCTGTTATCTTAAACACTAAATGGTGTGATAATGAACTTATGATCTCGTTTTGAGTGGTTGGACGTAAGTACTTCACCGTTCCAGATAGCACCTCTATTACTTGTTTCATGATATCGCCATAATACGTAAGGAGATAAACTAATGCCAAAATTGGCCATTGTATGTGTAGGAATCTTTCGATGTTTTCTAAACGGTAGACCATTCTTTGCAAAAATAATACGATTTTAAACAGTCGATGGAAAACCGTTTCTAAAAAAGTAGCATGGAATCGTCTTTACTTTTCAATATATTTGTCGGCGATTGAGTCTTGCTCCCATAATCACCTGTTTTGTTTGACAAATTTTGGTAGGTCCTAACTCCAATTCCCGACGGTACTTCGACAGGAAAAACCAGCCAATAAGGTTCACAGTAAGCGGTATCTAGAAGACCGGAATAACACAGTCACTGTCAAGTCACTCGTCCGTATGTTGCTGTAGAGAAATATAAATTGCATTAAATGAACACTTGATTACTTCTGGGATAGTGACATTTTGGTCTATTTGACAGAAGTGCTATTATTTTTCGTTTCGTATCATCAGTGAGGTACATTAATTTGTAGTTGTTAAAGTCGTTGGCTGTTACTGCATAGAACGATTCGTCTAGGGCAATTTCAGGTATGCCTTTGCCACCAGCACCACCTGTGTATCTCTATCGCTGCTTGCCTCTGCCACCATCCCTACCTCACTACACGGTTCATTTTGGTTTTGCACAAAAGAAATCTCTACCTTAGGATGTTTATAACATATTCTTTTCTCGGAGACTGAACTTTCTTTTTTGGGTTCCGCTTAGATAATTTCGTTTGTCCGCCATTATTTTTACGTAATAGACTTATCAAAATATAAAACCAAAGTTCTTTTCTTAATGTGTATTACAATACATATAATATGGCAGTATTTAGTAACCGAGAAGAGGAATATTTCAAACATGTTTTTTACTTAAAACGTTAAAAAGCGATTTTATAGGTTTTTATTAATTAATTAATAAAACGAAGCAAACCCTTTTCAGGCATATGAGTCTCCGATATATCCTATTGATTTCTATGGCTATCACGCCTTTACTCATCGAACCCTCCTAATAGGAATCAAATTTTTTCTGTCCTTAGCTGTTTGAATGATGATCAAACAGGACATACGTATTCGCTTTCATCTCAGGCTGTGCCTCGGCAACGATGTAAGCCAATAATTCAAACTAGTGACCTGCAGGTAGCAACCAAAGAGTTGGTTCCTGCTTCCTTAAATTATGCTACCAAAGAAATTCCCGTGGTGTCTGCAATAACAAATGCAGTTGAGGTGACGATTACCAATAAACCTTAGCAGAGTAAAGGTCCTTTCGAATTTTGTGTAATATTATCTCTTCTTGGGTGTTGATGTTCAGTTATTTTTATTAAAGCGATACCAAACACAATCTAATTTATTTTTACTGTTTTGGGTAAAACAGCAAGGACAAAATACTAACAGCGAAGTGGTTGTTCAAGAAGTTAATTGGGGTGAGGTGAAATAAAAACAGAACCACCTAAATTTCTTTCATAAGTTTAACCATAGGTGTTGTTTTATCTGTATTAACTTTAAGTACTTCTGGATACTTCTGGACCAACTCTGAACTTTAACTTCAGCGGCATGAGGCTAACAGGGGGGTTTCTAAAAATACGGCGTCGATAAAAAGAGTGAAGGAACTTTAGTAACGATTATACGCACCTAAAGAACAAAATCTAATATTGCTATAATGTATACAATATTGTCTATGAAAGAAAAATTAAATATACACCAAATATCAAATAAATCGTTGATTGCATTTGAGCAATACATAATATTGTATAGAAACCTAAACCCATCCATACGCACTACTTGTTTTTTATATTCGTTAAGTTTACTAGAGTTTTTTATACATATATATATATATATATATATATATATATATATATATATATTGCTGTGATATCCACCCTCTGAATGCGGGAACTGGGTCCTTTCAACAAAAAAATTCTAGTCCCACAGATTGGGCGTCATAAACGGCTGTGATCCTCTTTTCGCCTCGGCTGCTCACCTAATGTTATAAACCTCCTCATTCATAAAAAAACAACACATTCCTACCAAAAACATCAACGTTAACTCTATTTACATCAATATTCAGAATACATTAAAATTTCAAAATTTAAACTCAGCATAAATTTCAGTTTTAAAAGAATTTCAAGATTAATTTTATTATCATTTTAATGTGCATCCAAAATTAAAGTCCTTGTTGGATGCCTACTAATTAATATAACAATATAAGCAGACCGGAGTCTGAGTATAAAGGAGCATCTACCACCCTTTACGTTAATTAACCAGGTTCGTCTAATTGAGCTCAAAGACATACCCAAATTTTCATCATATTACCGAACATCAAAACTAAATACTCCTTTCTACTTCAACAAGCAAATTTCATCTTAAAATTAAAATTTTATGGTTAGTACAATTTCACTAATGTCCATTTAAAGTAAATCAATTATAAAGTTATTCAACACACACAAAATGTCAAACAAAATAGTATAATTTACCTGAAGGTTACTGTCCTCGTAGCTTCAAAGTACATCGTCCCTTTAGTTAATCACACCATTCCAACAGGATTATATTTACGGCTTCTAATTCTCAACGCTTTTAAAATTTTCTCCATCACCAGTTGTTTCTGGGCTTTTCCGGAACTCATCTATGTATATCTGACCCTTGTTTCGTGGATCCAGACACGTATTTGAACCATTAAATTATTAACACCCCGAAAAATAGCAAATAACTTCATACTTCTTTCACCAATATACGCCAAAACTGACTACTTTTGTGTATACATTTGTCGTTGTAAATTTTGCTAATTGGTACAGTGAAACTAAATTTTATTACCTTGTATCTAAGTGCACTGAAGTACATTCATGTTAGCACGTAAATAACCAACTATTTTGAATCACTAAAATATACGAGCAAAATTTTAATTTATTTTATCAAACTAAAATGCACTGTTTAACATCTTCAATCAAGTCGCGGATGTAAGAGCTTTTAACGCATCGAATCGTCAAAAGTCTAAGAGGGCTTGTTTATATTCATCTCGGTATATATAGCAAAAAGCCGGCACGTCGCTTTTGTCCTCAAAACGGGTAGTTCTAAAGAATTCCTCATTCTATGTTCCCAGTCTGTCGCTCGCGCGTCGATTTTTACGAATTTTCACTCGTCCCATTTAAATCTCAGAAATTTCAACACACGGCACGCCAGCATGTCCGAGAAAAACTAATTAATTTTGTACAGAAATTGTTGTTTCTACCTCTGATATTTGCATCCTATTTTCAACCAATTGTGACCCTCGTGACGTTGCTTAAATCCAGCCTTTTACTATATGTGTCTTTGCTTGACGCATTTTCTCTTTCCTTTTCTAACCTGTTCGTATTGGTGCAAATTGATATTCTTTATTATCGATTATATTTTAGTCCATGTGGACTGTTATCTGGGTTTAATAACCCCGTATCGCACATTCTCGTGAATATTAAGCCCCGGTTTCTCCAAGATTCTTTGAAACTATTAATTATCTACAAAATTTACGCCGTATGTGATATTTAAACTACGCAGGTGTTCAAAATAATATTAATTCTCAGAGCTTTATTTTCTGATATTATAATCTTGGGTTTTTTCAAGTTTCTATAGATATTATCTGTACGTTTTGTTCAATACCGGTTATTTGAAATAGAGTTAATTAAGATACATTTTGCACGTAATTTCCATTTGTTTAGGAATAATTACATTACACGCAGAGCTTTTTAATACTGCTTCTTTTGATATAAAGCGTCTTGTACATGATTTAAATCTCTTATGTTTAATGAAACTCATAAATTTTTATGCTTCACGGTTTTAATAAAGCGTATTATTTAATGAAATTCCTTATACACGGTGTTTAAAATTATTTGATGTGATTATTTAATTTTCTACCCTGGTCTAAATATGAGTATTTTCCCCCTATTTGAATACAAATAATCCCACTTATTTGAATTCAAATATAAAACATTTAGACTGCTAAAACAAATTTACAAAAAAATTGCCTATCTCTCTACCCTTATCTATCTAACTTACCTACTTTGTCTCCAATTCAAAAAATATTTACAGCTACCCTATATCCCTATCCTATTCCTAACTTTCACCTAATTCTATAAACTGAAATTATCCCTAACTTCATCCTACTCATCCATCTAATCCTATATACATCTTATACCTATCCTATTCCTAACTTTTAACTAATCTTCACTATACTTTACTTCCCCCTACCTAATCCTATATGACTATCCTACTCTTACTCTATTCCTAACTCTCCACTAATCTTCTATGAAATATCTACACTTAACCTATCTTATTTTCTTCCTACATTTACTCTTTATTCTCCTCCTAAACCTATTTCTAACTATCTCCCATATTTATCCCATACCTAGCTTTATTTTCTATAAACACTTACTTCTACTCTTCTATCTACACCTATTCTATCCCTATCCTATTTAAATCTAACTCTCTTCTTGACCCTCCAAGTCTTCCTTCTCACCATCCTAATACTCTTCATCCCTATTTCTCCCCCTTCTATATCTACACTTAACATCCCTGTTATCTCACATACCATAAACTTATCATCCCTATTATCCTGACTCTTACATATTGCTTCTTCTTCATGCCCTACACTTGTCTGTTTCTCATTTATTATTGTTTCCCTTTCTGCCGACAAACCAAACGATACTACTTTAAAATTATCAAATTTTCCCTCTACGGAAAATCCTCTGTACCTGCTAGAATGCTTGTGTAATGGAATCCGCCAGAATGAATCCCTTAAATCTACTTGATTAAAAACAAACTTGCCATCTTTACTTAATTTCGCCTTCACCTGCTCCTGATATGCTGCTTCTACCCCCACTACTTCTGCATGTTTTTGTACTAAAGCTTGAACCTCTACTCTCCTATCCTCTGGACATCTTATTGTGTTGATCTGTTTACCTTCATCATCCTCTACCTCTACTACATTAATACTAAACCCCGTGTTATCCTCTGTGACTTCATAACTGCCCTTCCATGGCACTACCCTATCCTTAATCCTTACTACCTTCCTTTTCATATCTATCAAAACCCCTAACTTCATCATACAGTCAACACCTAAAATGCTCTGAAACTTCAGTCCAGGTACAATTACAAACTCCTGTTCACAGCTTAAACCTCCTATATCTATCCTAAGCACCACAACACTATTTACTACAGCAAACTTCTTTTTATTTGGAGCTACTAAATGGCTACGCTTTATAGGCATAATTCTATCACAAACCTTATCCCTAATTTTGCTGACGAATTCCTCCGATATTAAACTCGCCTCTGCCCCTGTATCAAGTAATACTTCTACATTATTTTCAAAAATTTCTAAATTAATAATTGGCAAACATAATTTTCTACAGTTTCTGGCTCTACTTCCTCCTCAATTTTGAAAAATTCACGTGGATGTTCATATACATTTACACAGAAATCTAGTGGTCTGTCGCGTTCTAAAAATCCTGTCCCATCCTGTTTTCCGTGCTTGGTCCTGGTTGTCCTTCTACAACCTGTGCGTACGTCCTCCTCGTGTTAATATCCGTGTCCCTGTCTCTATTCGGCGTGCTGGTCACAGTCCTGTTTACCTCCGGTAAACTGTTCTGTCGCGTGTAACTAGGTCTTGGCGTTGGTCCCCTAGTCGCACTATTACTTCTGTATTCCTGTCCTCGTCGTTCCCAATTCTGTCGAAAATTTCTGTTATAGTCAGACCGTCTCGGATAATTCGGTATCCTGTTGTCAAACCTAACTGTGTTAACGTTTCGTTCTCGTATCTCTCTTGTCCGTCCAACACATACATCGTCATATCTCTGTAAGTATTCCAAAAACGTCTCCCGTTCTGTGATGTTTTGTAAGGCCACGTGTTGTCTAATTTCCAGTTCAAAATGTCGTGATAGATACTTGATTATCTGTCTGTCCGTCAATGGTGGATTCAGTTGTTTGGCCACACTGTATTTGCGGATGGCATATTGCTCCCTAGAACCTGCAAACTCTCCTTAAATTTTCCTGTAATCAAGTCGTCCCTAATCTGATCCTGTTTGTGATCACTCCAGTAATGTTGTAAAAATTTGTTTTCAAAGTCCTGATACGTGTCTATGTCCTGTCCTACTAAATTGTACCATGCCTCCGCATTGTCCTTTAATAAAGCCTTTATCGTATTTAGTTTAGTCTGTTCGTCAAATAAATTTCCCACTAGATTTCTTACACTATTAATAAAAATTTGTGGATTTACCCTGTTATCGCCATAAAACTTCATGTGTTGGTCCAATGATGCTACACCTGTAGAAAATCTGGGACCATCCCCCGTTAAATTTGACATGTTGTATTTGATACTACTAACTTCGCGTTCTACCCTGCCTAACTGATCCCTACATGAGTCCGTTACTTCAGTCATTTTATATTAATCTCTTCTTCACAAAAAATGCGTACTTCGGACCTTAAATGTCCCATTTCCTGTCGAAGACCTGTAATATCACGCTCATTTTTTTCAACCCTATTTTCAACTTCCCCCATCTTTACGGTAAGACTATTTTTAAATTCTGAAACTTCTTTATTCGTCTTGTCTATTTTCTCACTTAGGGTTTCCTAAATCCTGTTAATGTCTCATTCATTCGGTCAAATTTTCGATTTGAGTCCTCTCTCGCTCTATTCGATTCATCGCTTAGCTGTTCTAATTTTCTATTGGATTCCTCCTAGCTAATCGCATTTCCTCTAACATTCTCATCATTAACTCATTTCCTTGATCCCTGATTCCGTCCTCGACTGATCTCTACTGCCTCCAGCTTCTTCCATTTTCGAAATTTTCTCACACAATGCACTATCGTCACTTCCAATTTCCACTCCTTGACTCCTTAACCACTCCTTTCTCTGCATACGTTTAAATCACTCACACACACTCTAAAAATACTCTTAAATTTATACACAAACAGAAACTCTCTTTCTCAGATCGCCAGTTTCCTGGAATAAAATAACAAAAATTTTATTTGGAACTCGAGCCCTCACGTTGTGGTCGCCAAAATTTGCTGTGATATCCACCCTCTGAATGCGGGAACTGGGTCCTTTCAACAAAAAAATTCTAGTCCCACAGATTGGGCGTCATAAACGGCTGTGATCCTCTTTTCGCCTCGGCTGCTCACCTAATGTTATAAACCTCCTCATTCATAAAAAAACAACACATTCCTACCAAAAACATCAACGTTAACTCTATTTACATCAATATTCAGAATACATTAAAATTTCAAAATTTAAACTCAGCATAAATTTCAGTTTTAAAAGAATTTCAAGATTAATTTTATTATCATTTTAATGTGCATCCAAAATTAAAGTCCTTGTTGGATGCCTACTAATTAATATAACAATATAAGCAGACCGGAGTCTGAGTATAAAGGGAGCATCTACCACCCCTTTACGTTAATTAACCAGGTTCGTCTAATTGAGCTCAAAGACATACCCAAATTTTCATCATATTACCGAACATCAAAACTAAATACTCCTTTCTACTTCAACAAGCAAATTTCATCTTAAAATTAAAATTTTATGGTTAGTACAATTTCACTAATGTCCATTTAAAGTAAATCAATTATAAAGTTATTCAACACACACAAAATGTCAAACAAAATAGTATAATTTACCTGAAGGTTACTGTCCTCGTAGCTTCAAAGTACATCGTCCCTTTAGTTAATCACACCATTCCAACAGGATTATATTTACGGCTTCTAATTCTCAACGCTTTTAAAATTTTCTCCATCACCAGTTGTTTCTGGGCTTTTCCGGAACTCATCTATGTATATCTGACCCTTGTTTCGTGGATCCAGACACGTATTTGAACCATTTAATTATTAACACCCCGAAAAATAGCAAATAACTTCATACTTCTTTCACCAATATACGCCAAAACTGCCTACTTTTGTGTATACATTTGTCGTTGTAAATTTTGCTAATTGGTACAGTGAAACTAAATTTTATTACCTTGTATCTAAGTGCACTGAAGTACATTCATGTTAGCACGTAAATAACCAACTATTTTGAATCACTAAAATATACGAGCAAAATTTTAATTTATTTTATCAAACTAAAATGCACTGTTTAACATCTTCAATCAAGTCGCGGATGTAAGAGCTTTTAACGCATCGAATCATCAAAAGTCTAAGAGGGCTTGTTTATATTCATCTCGGTATATATAGCAAAAAGCCGGCACGTCACTTTTGTCCTCAAAACGGGTAATTCCAAAGAATTCCTCATTCTATGTTCCCAGTCTGTCGCTCGCGCATCGATTTTTACGAATTTTCACTCGTCCCATTTAAATCTCAGAAATTTCAACACACGGCACGCAAGCATGTCCGAGAAAAACTAATTAATTTTGTACAGAAATTGTTGTTTCTACCTCTGATATTTGCATCCTATTTTCAACCAATTGTGACCCTCGTGACGTTGCTTAAATCCCGCCTTTTACTATATGTGTCTTTGCTTGACGCATTTTCTCTTTCCTTTTCTAACCTGTTCGTATTGGTGCAAATTGATATTCTTTATTATCGATTATATTTTAGTCCATGTGGACTGTTATCTGGGTTTAAGAACCCCGTATCGCACATTCTCGTGAATATTAAGCCCCGGTTTCTCCAAGATTCTTTGAAACTATTAATTATCTACAAAATTTACGCCGTATGTGATATTTAAACTACGCAGGTGTTCAAAATAATATTAATTCTCAGAGCTTTATTTTCTGATATTATAATCTTGGGTTTTTTCAAGTTTCTATAGATATTATCTGTACGTTTTGTTCAATACCGGTTATTTGAAATAGAGTTAATTAAGATAAATTTTGCACGTAATTTCCATTTGTTTAGGAATAATTACATTACACGCAGAGCTTTTTAATACTGCTTCTTTTGATATAAAGCGTCTTGTACATGATTTAAATCTCTTTTGTTTAATGAAACTCATAAATTTTTATGCTTCACGGTTTTAATAAAGCGTATTATTTAATGAAATTCCTTATACACGGTGTTTAAAATTATTTGATGTGATTATTTAATTTTCTACCCTGGTCTAAATATGAGTAATATATATAATTGTGTTGAAATTAGCAGGTTTTAGGTCGGCTGGTAATAAAGAAAACTCTTTTTTATGGCCTAAATTTTCGCATATATTTTTATGCTTGATCACAGGCAATAACTAAAACGTACAAACTATTAAAAAACTACTAAAGTGAATAAAATAACTACTTATAGTGAGGGTATTTACATTAGCTTATTCTGAAGAATTTTTAGAACAATTTTCTTTAATAATTAAAAAGAAATAATGTGTATATATAAAAAATTTGATGAAATAAAAAATTGGTTTGATAGAAGTAAAAGTCAGTTTTGATTAAATGATTTTTATATATATCTTGATCTTTTTGTTTAACTTGCATGTGTGTATGTATGTTATGTATATATTAATTTATTTTTTTTTGTTTTAATTTTTAATATGATACATATAATAGCGTCCTCATGTGTATGTTTATATTAGGAGGAGGGTGAATATTGAATATATCATATTGTTTGGTGTTTTGTGTATTGTGAGTATTTATTTTGTGTGTGTGTGTGTATGTGTGTGTGTGTGTGTGATGTGTGTGTGTGTGTGTGTGTGTGTGTGTGTGTGTGAGAGGCCATAAAAAAGAGTTTTCTTTATTACCAGCCGACCTAAAACCTGCTAATTTCAACACAATCGTATAAAAAGAAGGTCGTTACAATAAAAAAAAGTTATATATATATATATATATACTTTAATGTGTCAAATTCTATCATAAAATTACTTTCTTAATAGTTTGTTACGTTTGTAAATTAATAAAAAGTATAAATAAAGTAATACATGTACATCTAATAAAGTAAAGGTTATTCTTTTCGGGTTGTAGATATTTACAATTTATAGAAAAATTTTCTTATATTATCTTAGCTGAAGATAGAATTTACATCAAGTTGTTTTGTTCTATAAGAATGACAGTTATTGTATTTAGTAAATTTTTGTCATATACAGATCTGAGTGCGTTGTACATATAATGAGATCCTAAGAGTTCCTAAAATATTTCTTATTGCATTTAAATTTTCAATTTGTTTACAAAATTGTCGCATAAGATATTAGAATAGATTTTAAATAAACTATTGTACATTAGTTTTTTAGTTTAGTCGCAATTTTATCAACGCACAGAAGTCTTACAGAGTATGATTCTGTTATAATTATGTTCTCAAAGCATACCTGTATGTTTTTGTGAATAACAAAATTTAAATTATAGTTTAAGCTTATTAAACATTAAAAGGCAAAATGATGGGATCTATATAAATAAAAATTCGACTTACTCAGAAATATGACATTAATTCTAAATAACAGAAAACGTGTTACCAAACTATAACAATTTATCTTTATTAACAGTGTCTTCTTATGAACGAAAGCATACCAACAACATGGCACCTATATGAACAACTGCTGTTCTGACAACAAGTAAGATAGATACTATGTCAATCCATCTGCATTCAAGTTATCAACCAAAGACTGTTATATCCATCATTTTGAAATATCACATAATTATAAAGTTATTATATAGATGTAGTTTTTAAATTGTAGAGTCTAAAGAATTAATTCCGAACAAAAGATCGTAAATTATACCGTAAAATAATTGGTAACATGAATGTTGTGCATATTGTCTAGTTTACGACATGATTGACGAACACCTTATATTTTCTATCTATCAATTACTAGCTCGATTTGAAATGATCATTTGGGCTTTACTTAAAAAGTCTAAGTTATTATTTCATCTTATTAATTACAATATGTTACTATTTATCAACTTACCTTGTGTAATTAACCAGCAAAGTGACCGGTAACCTTAAAAAAAAACATTCATTATGTGCATTTTGGTGTAGGTATATGTCAAATACCTGATTATTTCTTAATTGAATGAGAAGTTAACTTTCTCTTGGTTTGGTGAATATATTGCTAATGATTAGTTTTTGAAACGATACCCAAGCACTAACAGCTAGATCACAATTTTCACACTAGGTGTTAAGAAATGTTTTTGGTGATATCAAATATATATGGTATAAGCAGCTTGTGTTCAAATTTACAAACGTGATGTCCTCGAACTAGTCCAATCGTCTTAACTCTAGGATGACGTCACAACTGGATCAAACAGTACATTGCCAATACTAATTCAATTTCTAATATACAGGGTGTAACAAAATAAGTGTAAAACATTTCAGGGGGCGATTCCCCATCGTAAAAGAGATAGGATCTTTCATATAAAGAAATTTTATTGGAGCATCCCTTGTTAAGATACAGCCCCTTATAGAGGGTACATAAAATTTGTTTTTCATTTTTTTTACAAACACTAAAAAAGTTACAAAATTGAAATTAAGGTGACATTTTTTACTATCAAAAATACAGTTACTCAGTAATTTATTTGGTTTACCCCATGGTTGGAAGGGATGGAAAACGCAACCCCTAAAATTTATTTCCAATGTAACTTTGTGTCTTATTATTTGTTTGCCATTTAAAAATTTATTTCCAATAGCTTATTTCATTCTAAACAAAAAATGTCTCTTGAATTTTTTGCCCAAAATTAACCAGTTCGCAGAAAAAAAATATTTTACAAACAACTACAGAGATACATCGTCATAAGACGAAAATGCGAAACTAATTTATCTAGTAGGCCGCTATTGGTGATAGTGACAATTAAATTGTTATTACGCTGTCAGTTTGTAAATTTTTGAAATTGAATTAATAATCGTGTGTCGTTGTTCTGTTCTTAATTTGTTAGTTTAATAATTCACTTGTTATTAAAATGGCATACGCAAATGCAGAGATGGCTAATATGCATTACGTTTACGGTCTGTCGCAGGGTAATGGGTTAGAAGCTTGTAGAAGGTATGTTGAAATGTATCCTCAACGGCAGCTTCCTTTGCATAGAATATTTGCCCAACTTCCTCAACGATTACTAGAATATGGTTCATTCGAAAAAAAAACGCAGGATTGTGGTCGCCATCGAGAAGTTAGCACACCACAGCTTGAAGAAGCAGTATTTAATTTGGTTGAAGAACAACCCACTAGCAGTACTAGAAGGATTGCTTTCGAGTTAAATGTTGATCATATGACGGTATTTCGAATTTTGAAGGAACAACTCTTATACCCCTACCATCTACAACCAGTACAGGCACTGTTACTGCGAGATTTTCAGAACCGTTTTGAATTTTCCAAATGGATGCTGGAAATGATTAGAAGAAATCCTTACTTTCTGAAGACGATCAAATTCACAGACAAATATACTTTTTCTCGGGACAAGATTATTAATTGTCATAATAACCACATATGGGCTGATGAAAACCCCTCACGCTATTGACCAGCCTACCATCAAGAACATTTTTCTCTCAACGTGTGGGTCGGAGCTATTGGTGATTATTTAATTGGCCCTTATTTTCTACCTCCTCGATTAAATGGCGAGGCATACACTCAATTTTTAAGAGAAGTGCATCCAGTACTGCTGGAGGAAGTTCCTTGTGGTATCAGAAGGGTTATGTTTTTTATGCATGATGGGGCTTTCGCCCATTTTAGTCAAGAAGCACGTCAGCATTTAACTCAAACATATCTAAATCATTTGATAGGTCGAGGAGGACCACAGAATTGGCCCGCTCGATCCCCGGATTTGAATTCTCTCGATTGCTCTACTTGGGGCCATTTACAGAGTTTGGTTTATCCTACTCCTGTTCACGATGTAGAGAACTTAAGAAAACGCATCATCGATGCGTGCAGGGTAATTAGAGAGACTCCAGGACCATTTGAGAGAATACGTGGCTCAATGCGCCGACGTCTAGACGCATGTGTAATGACTGAAGGTGGACATATTAAACATTTACTATGATTTCTATATGTTGTATGTTTTGTTATTAATAATTTAGTTTTGTTTATTCATCTTTAATCATACTTTGATGCAGGTAGTTACTACAAAATAACAATAATAATCCAGTTCGCATTTATGACGCTGTATCTCTGTAGTTGCTTGTAGAAGAATTTTTTTCTGCGAACTGGTTAATTTTGGGCAAAAGTTCAAAGGACATTTTTTGTTTAGAATAAAATAAGCTATTGGAAATAAATTTTTAAATGGCAAACAAATAATAAGACAAAAAGTTACATTGAAAATAAATTTTAGGGGTTGCGTTTTCCACCCCGTACAACAATGGGGTAAACGAAATAAATTACTAAGTAAATGCATTTTTGATAGTAAAAATGTCACCTTAATTTCAATTTTGTAATTTTTTTAGTGTTTGTAAAAAAATGAAAAGCAAATTTTATGTACTCCCTTTAAGGAGCTGTATCTTAACAAAGGATCCTCCAATGAAGTTTCTTTATATGAAAGTCCCTACCTCTTTTACGATGAGGAATCACCCCCTGAAATGTTTTACACTTATTTTGTTACGCCTTGTATTTAATGACGGAATATTTCCATTAGCAACAAGAATTAGTGGCATCACCGTACAGATATGCCAACGTTTATTGTGTTAAATGACAATATCCTTCGAGCGCATTTCTAATATTCATTTGCATGCAGTTGCTAGCACTTCGTTACTACATTTGACGTCATCCTAAAGTTAAAGCGAATGGACTTTACTGGTCGACTTCTGTTCCTATTTGATGAATAAGTTTCCAAACACCTTAAGAGTTGTTAGGGGTTTCGGTTTGCAGGAAATCAGTAAAATAGATTATCGAGATATACAATTCTTGTACTGTAAGTAGAAATCTTTATTTGTAAAATGTTAAGGTAGCATTGTCGTTATGCAAAATTTAATCTCTCATCTATACTGATCAAGTAGTTTCTTAATGTTTAACGCATCTGTGTGGAAGCGATGTAAAAGGAAAGCGTCAAGTATTGAAAATTTTAGTATTTATAGATTAGCGGGTGGGTTTCCTACTTTAGCAATTTTTCCACTGCCGTTATTTACATAATAATTAAGAAATCAATATTAAACCATTTTTATTTTTAATTAGAAACCTGTCCAATGCAATGCTACAGCAATGTCAGTTAAAATATAAGGTTCTGGAAGTTAAATAACGTAATTTGTTCAGCGAGGGTGTGGTAGAAAACGTAAAGGGCCATTTTTATTGCTATTTCCTGCTTAACGTAAACAGTACTACTAAACAAACAATCCATTTGGCAATAAAATAATCACCTGTCAAAGTTATTGACGTTCTATTATTTGTCAGTTTTACCAAGTTATACATTAATTACCAATCCATCCGTTTATTATTGGTATTTAATAGTATACTGCAAAGTAGGATCAATACTGGGTTAACCAAACTCGAACGCTTATAAAGTTTCGCTACGTAGATTACAAAAATCCACCTATCAACATGCCTTCGAGCAATTTACGGTTTTGTTGAGCGGAATAACAAGGGAAAATCTTTCCAGAAAATTTTTGACAAGGTTGTTGTTGATTTCCCTAAATTAATATTTAAGTCCGTATTGATCTAGTTATTGTTTGCTGAATTATTACATCTGTCCTTCGTATATCAGTGGGTGATTGTCAAACATAGAGCTATATAGGAAGGTTATTATATATGCGGTTTGATCGGTGTCGCAATCAGGGTTTATTTCATTAGCTATACCCTTGTTAATTAGAATCCCTGTATAACAAGGTGAGCTCTAAAACCACATATACCCTAATTACAGGTGTGTATGTAGGGATACTACCAAGTAGCGTAGTTATTAGTGCGCTGCTACAATCTTCCAATAAATTATAGAACAGAATTTATTGTCTTCTAGGATTTCACAGCCAGCCAAGTGGTAAAATAATCACATTGCAACACTCATCCAGACTGCTATATTATAAGCTTCTTTGTTTGGGTCTTTCTAAAAATTGATTGGTATGTGATAAATGCCACTGATTCTTTATTAGCACTTAGATGGATGGCATCCGTCACAATACATCAACCATAAACGATTCCTGGTTTCAATTCAACCGTGAAGCAAATGACTTTTTTGCTTTAGGTTACACACGTTTGCAATGTTATTCAAAAAACGAATAATATTTTGTTAGTAAGTATAATTAGCCTTTGCTATTGCAGCTTGCACTTTTAAATATAGATGGAACGAACACTAGCGGTTGCTGTTTACTCCTTTTTGTATGATGAAAAAACGCATTCATTTAAAACGTCAGTCTAACATCTAACTAAAGATCTTTGCGAAAGGAACTAAGCAATGCGATGATAATTTTTATGTAAATCAGCAGTCATATCTGTACTTGAGAGGTATATGACATTAAACGTCAAATACCAAACTTTACCGTACACTAAGAAAACTACTCAGGAGTGCAAATCAAATTTTGAAATCGCTGTAGTTTCGGTAACTTTTAAGATATTTTGATGCCTTAAAAAGGATTTTAGAAAAATGTCTACTCTCTTTACAATTACCTGAATGTTTTTTTATAAAACTTATGGAGTTAAGCCGTTTCGAATGGACTTGTTCCTTAAAGAAATTCTAGATTACTAGAACGGGTGGAATGGCGTCCGCATTCCAGTGATCTAAAGAGCCAAACTACAGGTTCAACCAAAGTAGTAGGGTATTTAGTGAAAAACTAGACTAAAACAGGTCTCCGAAAGAGGGCAGCAGTTTTATCGGTACTTAGAGTGGCAGAGACTATACGGGTCGGTATGGCATTCTAAGCCATACTACTCCGATGTCGAAGGCAACGAGAAACCACCACATTACCTACCAAGTACACATTATAATTTGAATAAGGGCCGCTATGCCTGCGGCCACTTCCCCAATGCTTCACCCGTAGGTACTACATTGGGGCTAAACGCGAAATTAAACATGCTCCAAATGTAATATAACTTCAAAATTAATCAATTCTAACTAATAATCTAAAAAACTAAAATAAATACTAAAAATAGGGCTATAATGGTCTCCCTAGCGTTGATATTGGAGTGTGTCCGATCAACAAGACACACGCGAAAGTAAAAGATGAGGATCCGTAATACCAGATAGCAGTCGTTAGCTCTGCTTACCGGTGCGACCTGAAGGGTCGACTTAAAACTATTCAAAGCTAGCCAACTAATTAAAAATGGATTCAAATTTCTAAGCATTCGCCAAATATTTTAATAGTAAATCCAGCTATTTTGCCTGCTCTATATGTTTAAAAATTCGTCCTTCCTGGTCTAAGTAATTTAGCTTAAATCCGTGTCTACCTCCCTATCATTCCCTAACTGCTACCAAGTATACAGCGTGCTTAAAGTGTAACTAACAGTATTCTCTGGCGTAAAATATTCCAGAGTTAAAATAGTACCCCATTTGGATCTCCGGGAGGGGACTGCTTCGGAGGATGTGATCGGAAAGTTTAAAAGAAACGCGCGGAACAGTTTGCGAGTCGGAGCGTAGAATGTCAGAAGTATAAAGCAAGTAGGCAAGCTAGAGAACTTGAAAATTGAAATGAATGTCACTTAGAATTTTTGTAATCTGACTTACATTTCCTGCTGTCACTTAGAGCCCTAAATTATAAATATTTAACCTAAATTAATTAATAAATTTCTACTCACGTTTTCCAGCAAACGGCGAACTTGTCTCATATATTTTTACTATAATTTATTTAAAATATTTTAAAATACCACTTTTCGCAAAATTTTTATTATTAAATTTGAATATTTACTCGACGCGTAAATTCGTGAGTTCAGTGATGCAGCTTGTGCTTGGTTCTAAATAAGACTGTCTGTTTATCAAACTTGCGCATTATATAGTCTACGCCCCATCTACAAATTCATTGGTTTATCTGAGCTGTTGTTCAAAGTTTACGACCAACCATCGGTTGCTTTGGATATCCTTGGGCTTCTAGAGGTTTATCTCTGACAAGACCTTTCCAAAACGACTTCTTGATTACGTAGGTACCAGTGGATTTCTAGTTTGTATTTATTTTGTACAGTCTGTTTTGATGTTGTTACAGGAATTTCTAATTTGCCTTGGCACGTAATTTCACTTAAGGCTTTGTTTGTTAAGATAATACTTTGGGATTTGTATTAACTCCATGTAAAAAATCAGGTAGCCAAAGTGATGTAAATTAACATATTTCTGTTTACATTTTTGCGTTTTTGAAGAGTATGTATTTCGAAGGATGCGTTTCTTATCAGGATGCTATGCTATCTGCTTTTACTATCGCATGTTTAGTGTGAATTGCATTATGATTTTCTAGGTTTTTACAACATTTAACGCGTATTGATTTACAATTTATGAATACTTTTGGTTTAGGACAAGTTTGATTGCGTGTAGAGTTATTTCTTTTGCTGAATGCGTGTTTATTGTTGAGTGATATGCTTCTCGATGTTAGTTAGAGTCAACTGCGATCCTTATACAGGGTGTTAAATGTTTGCTATTTGCATAATATTGCAAATTACGCATTTTCATGCTAAATAAATGTGGTTTATAACTCCTAGCACTATTTACTTGTATTGTGTAATCATTATGACTCAATATACCCCTAAATAACCCCCCTTATCATAGCATTATTTCCATAAATTAAAATATAAAATTTTTGGGCAATGGCATTTTTGTCGCTCAACGTGAGGTCACAATCACCATATGTTTAAAATTTTTATATTTTTGTTTGAATACTACTTCCTGTTTTATATTCCCCTATTTACACCTAACTAATGTTATACCTATGTCCTATTCTACTACCCTATTTCTACCTATATTTGAGTTTATCATGCAATTTGTACACCCACTAATATCCCTTTGTATGAATCGATTGATATTAAACTTCCCCTTGATTGCTTCTAAGTTTACGTCCCTAAGCTCGTACGTTTTCCCTGCTTTATAAATATCCCCTCAATATTAATTTGATACCGAAAAATTTTAACTCCCTTTTTTTTGGAAAAACTCGAACTTCTTTAAATTTAGTCTCAACCCTGTGTTAAACGGTTCTGTGTTTACTACCTCTAACTTGGGCTCATATCGTATTGAAATTCTTGATTCCGACCGTATTAATTCTAAATGTTTCTTTAATATTAAATTAACCCTACCTTTCATAATTTCTGGACACTTAATTACTTCATTTATATGTCCCTCATTATCTATTTCATTTCAGATTGGTTTATATTTAAGCGGCCACCCTCAACTTTTACGTCCCCTTCTTGGTACCATTTAATATATGTCCCCTTGCATTCTATTTCCTTATTTTTCGCATTTATTCTCAACCCCAGCTTATCTATAAGATCCATCCCAAATATAATGTCCATCTTCAGTCCAGGTACAACCATGAATTCATTATCCTATTTTATTTTTTTTATTTCACATTTCAGAATTATCATTTCACTTATTCTTGCAAATTTCTTGTTGTTTGGTGCCATCAAATTACACTTCGTTATAGGTATCACCTTCTCCATTAATTCTCCCCGTTTAGAAAAATCTTCCGCAACAAACGATGCTTCGGCTTTGGTATCAATAAGTACTGTAACTATATTATTTTCCACTTTTAAATTCACTCTAGGTAATAAGTTTTTGTCTAATTAATTTTCCATCTCATGTTTGATAAATTCGCGTTGATGTTCTTATATGTTTGTCTGTAAGAGCTTGCTTGGTTTGTCGGTATCTAAAAATTTTGGTTTTGTGTGGAAGGTCCTGCCTGACTCGTGATCTCAGCGTATGTTCGATTATTTCTCCTTTTTTCCGTTTGTCGTTCCTCATCTTCTCGTCTATGTGTTTCCTGTATATCGTTTCCCCCATGGTTAGTCCGTTGCATTTCTCGCCTTGGCATGTGACCCGAATTCCTACTACGTCTAAAATCATTGTTGTAATTATTATAATTACCGCTATTAAAATTTCGCCCATAATTATGATTGTTTCGTCGATAATTATTTCTTTCAATTTCTACACTTCTTCTTGTCGCCATAAAATTTATGTGTTGATTCCTAGTTCTACTTTCTGTCCTATGATTTGATCCTAATGCATCATATCTCTGTAAATATTTTAAAAACATATCCCGGTCTACGACGTTTTGTAGTACGATATACTGCTTCACTTCCTCCTCGAAATGTCCTGTCAGATATTTTATTATTCGTTTTTCCCCTAAAAGAGGATCTAATTGTCTTGCTATGCTAAATTTGCCTATTGCATATAATTCTCGGGTATTCCTATATGTCTATTATATCTGCCCATGATCAGGTCATCTCTCACTTTATCCTGTTGGTTATGCCCCTAAAAGTGTCTTAAAATTTTTTGTTCAAATTGTGAAATCATTTCTACTTCGCTCTCTATTAAATTATACTACATTTCTGCTCCCCCTTTCAACATTGATTTTAACAACTTTATTTTGTTTTACTCGTCTGTTGAGCCCTGTACTAACATTTTAAAGTTTTTTCATAAATATTTTAGGATCAAGCTTACCGTTCCCGAAAAATTTTGAATACTGTTCTATTGAAATATTCGGTTGAATTAACCTTATGGGTTTCCTAACATTGAAGTTTTGTAAATCCGTTTATAAATTTCCTATTTCCTTGTTTATTGTCCTGAATCCTAACTCACAATTCCCCTCAACATTTTGTATTTTTTTTATCTAGATCCATGAGTCTCCCGTTTGTCTCCCTTTCGCCTGTTTCTTGTCGTGATTTTACCATTATAACTTCGTCCCTCACACCGTCAATTTCTTCCGTAATCCGCACCATTTTATTTCGCATCTGTGTTCTCATCTCTGCAATTGTTTTATTAGTCTCCCTTAAACCATCACTTAAAGTTTTTATTTCCATGCTTAGCCTTCCCCCATCCTCATCAATTACTCGTCCACGTTTTTCAGGGCCTCTCCATTTTTATCCATTTTGTTATTTAGTGCTAATTAAATTGACATTATTTTTTCTTCATGTGAGGTCTGCTGTTCCTCGCTATGGCTCCTTTCGAATGTCCTTTCCGTGACTCTGGTTTTTGTATCCTGGAGCATTATACTTTTCTGGGATCGTATTTCTACCTGTCCATTTCTCAACGCCTCTCTAGCTTCCTCGATTCTTTTGTCCATTTTATCAAAATTTATATTTACACTAAACCTTAAATATTAAATTGAATTTACAAATTTACCTGTTGTCTGCCTGTAATTCCTAAATTTAATTACTATACAAATTTTTCTGGATTTTACTAGTTATAAGATCGAGTCGCCAACATTAATTTGTTTTGATGTTCCAGCCCTACGGTCGGGTTTTAGATTTATTTGATTTGATGTTCTAGCCCCACGGTCGGGACTCCAAAATTATTTGATCTGATATTCTAGCCCCACGGTCGGGTCGCCAAATTAATTTGATATGATAATGCTGCACGTCGATGTAATTATACTCTCAGTCTCCTTCTGATCACCACCGCTCTGTGTATTTTAATACCCTAAAATTTAAATATTCCTCGACTAGCTCAGTTTAATTCACACAGAGTGCACAACGTTACGATAATCAAATAATTTACCTCTTTTTCTCTAAAACTTTTCCTGCTTTGAATCACAAAATAAAGTCGATTAATATTTGTATAATGAGAAAGGAAAAATCATACACACTTCACAGCTTAATCTGTTTTTCTGTATGACAAAAATGAGCCCCTGAATCAAATAGCAATAAATTTTAAATTATTTATCTCCAAAAATTAAACCTCTTTTTCCTTATTTTAAAGCCAGCAAAATGACGTGGTACTCTACTGGAAATTTCTCTGAACGTTTAAGATTTTTCCCCCTTTTTACGATATTTCTCACGTATAAAATAAATTTTTGATGACTCCTTACGTAAAATATTCAAGTATAAACTATAATCAATGTTCAAAAATAATAAATAGAAAATATTGCCTTATGCTAGATAGTTCTGACCTGTAGTTTTCCTAGTGCGTTTTTCTGTTGCGTGCTCTGGATTAGTACCCCAATATTACATTCAGTTGAGTTGCTCCGTTTAATTTATTTAGTCTCCAAATTTTACCCCGTTTAATGTAATCTCCCTTAACTTTTCACAATGTCGTAACTTCCCTTTAATTTTCGTAATGTCACTTCAATTTACGTAATGTCACTTAGAATTTTTGTAATCTGACTTAGATTTCGTTCCGTCACTTAGAGCTCTAAATTATAAATATTTAACCTAAATTAATTAATAAATTTCTACTCACGTTTTCCAGCAAACGGCGAACTTGTCTCATATATTTTCACTATAATTTATTTAAAATATTTTATAACACCACATCGAGTAATTTTGTGCGGTTTGTGCGGCGGTAAACTAGACACTTGCACGCCCTAACTAAGTAGCTATACGATCGGGTGTATAGTTACTCCACTTCTTGGTATTACAAAAATGGCTACAGCTTAAAATCGAAGTGACACGTGTAGATATTAATAAGATTATAGGTATTTTAGGTATATATATATATATATATATATATATATATATATATTACTATGTATTTTCAGGAACAATCAAACTCCAATAAAAATTGATATGATAACGCCGTACTCGGTGTCAATGGACGTTTTCTATAACTCCACCTCTCCGTGTTTTCTAATCAAATTTAATTTTACTAATTTTACTATTATTATGCCACGGCTAGCTTTTATTATTCTACACAAATTGCACAACGTTACGTTGACCAATTTTTTTCTTCATCTCCACCGCTTTATGATTACCTCTTTGTTTGAATTATAAAATGAAGTCAATTAATTCCATATAATGAAAAGGAATATTATGTACACGTTTTGAAAATTATTAAAATACACCCTTCAATCAATCAATATCATCAGTCTTATTTATCCCAAAATTTATATGCTTTGCAATAAATCTAAAGTCACCAAAAACTACTTTTTTTACCAAAGAAGCCTGGAACGTTCTAAACCCCTTTATAATATTACGTACTTTTAACGTATGCAATGTGTGTGCTGACTTCGATACACTTTTATATAAATTACGTAAATTCAGTATTCAGATTTAAATAGAAAAAATATCTTAAAACTAATTAGATCTGACCTGTTATCTTCGTCTATCCTCGAATTATCCATCCATTCAGAATTATTATACCACATTCGGAATTATTATCACCCAATTAGGATTATCCATACACTCGGAGCCGTTAAACGGCAACAGAAATTTTCATATTTGTAGCACTTATTTGTTTAAAATTACGCCTGACTTTTTTGATTCAGAGTGGCGCAGCTTTGCCCTGCTTAAATAGAACTAAACTGTCTTATCGTGGCTCGCTGTTAAATATAAGCTGATCCCACTTGCATGTGGGTTGGGTTTTAAACAAGTCTGTCGCTATCTTAACCAATAAGGTCTTTGCTATCCTGCATCTTGAAGTGGTTTTCTGATGTAATATATTCGGTTTTCCAGGTAATGGTTATTTGCTTATAAAATACCTAGTTATCTAAACCATACGTTGTTTTGTGTAGATATCGCCTTTTCCATAATTAAACAAAAATACATGATGTAATTTTAATTTTACTTTTGTCTATTTTATGCGTTTTTGAACTGCATTTTCTCACAAAAAATGTAGATTGTTTCTACGCACTTACACAAGGATTCGTTAAGTTTTATCTCTTATCTCTGTATTATATTATAACTAATTAGAATCCTATTCAATGCGTGTTTAATTACATGTACTATCCTTTTCTCTAAATACACGTACTTTTACTGAAAGATATTTTCATTTGCATTACTTTTAATTAATTAATTAATTAATAAAGCTCTATATACCGAGTGTTGAATACTTGTTATTTACCTAATGTATGAATTACCTATTTCTGTGCTAAATATGCGTCCTATTGTTGTAAGATGTGTTTATTTGCGTCGCTGAAAACTAATTATGCTCTATATACAGGGTCTTGGTTGCTTACTATTTACATGATATCTAAATTACTTAATTTTCTGTTAAATAACTGCAGTTTTCTGCTTCCTATCGCAATTTATGGTTTCTGCACGACCCTTGCAATACAATACACCCCTAAACAACCCCTTATCACAGCATTATATATATATATATATATATTATATTACATTACGTGTTAAGAAAACAATTCACAAAGGATTCTTGTAAATAATTTTTCTTTGGAAATTTTTGTATAACTAATTTAAAGGTACTACAGACTATTTCTCGGCAATGTTTAAGTGAAACAGCGTTTATTATTATTATATTTGTTGTGTAGACTGCGCACAGTGGTGAAATGGACATGTTGATTTTCCAACAAATCAGAATGCGATGCGTAACATTGGTTGTGGTAAACGGGAGTCGAAAGCGTGTTAGGACATTCATTACTGAACATGACTTCACCTCGAACCGTTGGTATGAGTGTTCTATAAATCATGTGGTGAGGTTTACCCGCTAATTCCTATTTCTGCTAAATAGCGTGCCCTGCATGATACCGTGCAACAAATTCCACTACAAGAATATGAAATAGAACAGGATTAGTGCAACCCTGAGAAGACAAACAATAACCACTAATTATTCAGCTTGCTAAAGCGCAGTAACCTAAGTTAAACAGAGTTATAATTAACGTGCATGGTCAATTTGTAAAGTGAATTGAAAATTTCGTTTGTAATCTCTGTGAAATCATATACGCCCTCTAGGCGAGCACGCGATTAACTATAGTATGTCTTATTTTGTTTGGAGTATATAATAGTAGCTGTCCTTAAAAACTATTTGAATACTTCAAAACTATACTCTAAAGCAAAGCATAGTTATTTTTGTTTTGAATAATTTTAGGTAATGAATATAGCCTTATAAACAGTTACAAAAAGGGCACCTCTTTGATTTTAAATATACGCATTTCGATACAGTAGTCACCGAAAGTTTATAACAAAAAATAGAATTAGCCACATGAAGCATCGGAAACTGGTAGATAGTTATATTATTACGTACGTAAGCACATTCTGTTTTAGAGTGCGACTTAATAGCCATAATACTTCAGAATCCAATTTAAAAATTTTTTAAAAAACTGTAATTTCAAGTTGAGTGCTGGCCAACCAAATACCCTATTTTTGACTTCTTCAAAGTAGTAACAACTCTGACTGTGTGAGATCTAGCACACTCTTTTGCTATAATGGAAAGTATATAACATGAGTTCTTGAAACGCCTGTATGGTACCCGTGAGCTATTAGTGAGCCATTTTGTCTAAGTGGACGTATTTTTGAAGAGGTCCCCGTTGCTCGTCAAAACAAACTGCAGAATGTCGTTCTACGGTTCGATTTCATGCTCGCCAACGCCTGTCTAATTGAATGAGATGAACACTCGACTCATCTATAAACCATGGGCAGGTTCTCGTTGCCTCGAACTAGGTGAACCAGGACAAATGCCAATCTTACAATTCAGAACCTGCGTTTCATTGGTAGACTCAAACCCATCCGTCTACAAGATAAACCAACTGCACCAGACACAGGTGTTTTAGTGGCTACTATCCCGTATATAAGCGTTTAATAGAAAATTCCAAAAATAAATAACAATATCTAATGAATTTATATTAATTAGGAAATAGTTAGTCTTAATAAAGGCAGTTGAATGTGTAAAAATTATGCTCTTCTGTATTCTCAAACCGTATTGGAATACGCTTCCCTAACTTTTAAAGTTATACGACCCTAACTTTCCTTAGATTCAGTTGATCATGTTTTATTATACCAGTGTTCTGAAGAAGACCAAAGCATCTCTTAAAATAATAATACATCTCACGTTGGAGCAAAATATCAAGAAATAACACCAAATAACTTACTAAAAGCCAATGGTCTAATGTGGCCATAACATCGGATGTAGGTCAATATACGTTTCAATATTTCTAGAAATAACCAGTGAAAGGGGTTTCCAGATCTCAATAGCTACTTTGCAGATATAGAGTTCACGCTTGATTCTTTGTCGGGAATTTATTTTACTGTGAAGACGATATTTACCTATCATTTTGAAAACGCATTTCCAAAAACGAAAAACTTATATTCCAAGCATACAGTCTTTCATTTGCGAAAAACCTAAGCATGAAAGAAGCTAAGAAATTGCAGGTTCATTTTGAGTAGGTTAATTGCAGTTGAGATTTACTTTCCTGAAGCAATCTAACTGACACGGAAGTAACCCTTAATCTATATTAAAGTTGTAGACACGCGCTTTTATAGCTATAATGAAATCGGACATAACATAGGTTTATCAAAGAAAATATCTTGTAGAAACTTAGAAACCACAACTTCGCTTTACGGATGTCATACTATTCAGTGAAATTAAACACAAGCGTTCTTGTTATTTTCTAGAACAAGAAAGCTTTTGCGGTTGAAGAAAACAGCACGAACGTCATTAATCCAGATGAAAGTACATCTTGCATCATGAACTACTTCATCATTATAACGATCACACTAGCGTGCAATAAAGTTGAATAATTATTGCAATATAGCTACATTTGGCGTGTTGTGTATATGGAACGTTCGATAATTGGAGCAGTTATCAAGATCGATCAGGTAGTCACGAAAAATTACCAATTCCATATAGGGAGGGTGAACAGTAGAACAAACACACAAAAATGACAATGAAACTGAAATTTAATTATAAGCAAACATGTAATATAGCAGAACAGAATTAATGAAAATATTTACGTTACAAGGCTTGAGTGGCATTGTAAGTTCATTGGGTCATTCCAGAATAATCACAGTTATATTAGACGTAAATTCTAAAGTTTATGTGAAAGTTACAAACCACGTACACGTTTTCCGTTTTTTTATCTATCGTTGCGTGATGTGCTTTCGATGCCTTTGACAGAACTTTCTTATAGAACACATTATAGGCAACAACAATAATGTTTTAGAGTTTTGTAGAAAAGCTATTCTTAAGGAGAATTGCGTTAGTAGAATTTATCTGTTTTCCTTTATGAATTGAAAGCCACTATTTCTTCTATAGTTCATTTCAGGAAACAGTGTAGTGATATCATATATACCAGCAGCTTCTAATTTGCCATACATTGCATATAATACCATTTTTTAGAACGTTTGTCTAAAGCCATAGGCGTATTGTTCTTCCTTAATCAGGAATAACAATACAGAAAGCAAAATTTTTTCTGAAGACAACAACTTTAATACAAAATAAACAAAAAAAATTCATAAAATTGTTAAAAACGACAAATAGCAACAGGGCAGCCGACAGATGGAAAATGACATACAGTTTAGCAAGGTGTTAATGACAACAGCGGAAAGTTAGGCCAACCCGAAGCATTTATTTTCTCCTAATTATCACATGTTCATAGTTTGGAATTACATTTGGAAATAAAAATTACCGTCTGTGACGTCACCATACTGATCCATGAAATAGACTCTAGTATACGGTAGTGCTATAATAATTCGCATTTAATACTTGAGAGCGACAAAAATTTACCAACATGCTTCAAAAATTACTTTACCATTTGTTGGAATCGATTTTTGTTACGTCTTTGATTTAAAATTGTGTAAAACAGAGGTGATAACAATCTCTCGCTATCTCAGGAACAACCTTAGGGTTAGTCTGACGCAGCTGCCGCTATTTCATGTCCTACAACTATCTTTCTGTGCATATTTTGTAATCTAGTTGATATGCTTATCTTTAGTACAAATTTTAGCTCCTGCTCTAAGCGCTTTTGCTGTCATAACTATTAGCACAGGCTGGCTCGAAAGGACTCTTTACATGCTATGGACAGTTAAAAGTGTAGGTAAACGGTACTATACATACAAAAAATCTATGAGTTAATATTAATATTTCTTATGAATAACATTTTAATAATGTGTGTATCCCTCCATCCTCGATGAAAAGATTGATGCGTCGTCACGTCCTTGTGTTCATTTACTGCAGCATAACGGGGGTGTTCTTTTGTAATGCTATGCAAACTTCATCTATCAGTTGACCGCTATTTACGAGGCTCTTCTTTTATTATGCCTTGTCCGGTGTGGTGAGTCCGTGGATCCGCACACAAGCCATCAAACGCTCCTCAACAACGGAAACACTTGTATCCGACATAGATTAATTCTCTCTACTGACTTTTTGTCTTCCCCCACTATCACTACCGAAGTGAACGTGGCATGCGCAGTTTATCTACCTGTCTAACTGTCCTATGCTAATAACACGCAAAGAGATTTCTCTATCAGAGTGCATGTGTCTTAGAGCACGATTTATCTTATTTCGTATTTTTATCTATACCAGTGATTCTTCTAATTTCCACATTATTTCTAACACATGTAGAATTGTATTGAGTTAAGTGAACAAAAAATCCCCGTTTTTGGATCTAGTGAATGATTGCGCAAGTTAATTGTACATATATAATAAATGAAGAAGAACAGCACAGAGCAACTTTAATTTGCAGATTTAATTTATCTGTCCGAAGTTTTAAAAAGATATCTCAAATTATTATGGAATAATTAACATCTATAGAAACGATGTGCAACTTAAGTAGGTTTGTTTACCTTAAAGAAAAGGCATCGGATAACAACCTATCAGGCTGCTGCTTTTAAATTTCATTGCACATTGGCACCCGAATCGACAACCCTATATTGAACATAAGCACTTTGAAAACAACTAGTTTTAAAATGTCAATATATAGAGACATTTAATGATGTCCGAATTAGTTAAGGGTAGAAATCACTTATCACGTATTTATGAAAGCCTCTGAAACTATAACCTAAAAAAATTGTAAATGAATATTTTAAATTATTTCCATGAAGTTTATAATGAATAACCACTACGTTTTTTTTGTTGTTAGTTTAAGAATTTATATAGTAACTTTATTTGTAGAAAGCGTTTTCCATTAAGCTAAGTACATTTTGATATATTTGATTTTTAATATTTGGTTAAGGATGTTTATCATGCATTTGTAAAGAAAACATAACTATGTAATGCAATTGAAAACTTAATCGTGTCATAGTGTAGAGACCTTTTTATTGATGTTTCTCACTCGTAGAAAGGTAATAGTTACAGTTTATTTTATTATTTTATAATTACCCAGAGGCGTGATTAAAATTCTGATCATTTATCATTTGAATTTAGAAACTTCTTTTCCGCTAACCGTTTTAAATATGTTTAATAGTGTTCTTATGATTAACGTTTGTTTTATGTTTGCTTTAGCAATACGTACTTAGCAATTTCTCATGCGAATTGTAGGTCATAATCATTCTCCTGGTCTCAGGTTTTAGCACCCTCTTCTTATTCTTTCTGGGGGTTTTCCCTAGAAACCCTGTGAAATTAGGTAGCGTCCAAGGTATTTTCTAAGTAATACATATTTTCTCACACGATAGCATTCCGGAACCTTCTTCGGGCATTTATACCACATGAATTAATCGGCAACTATTTTTGTTAGTTCAGTCGAGGTTTTCGGTACTTTTCAAAACAGAATTTTAAATGGAGTACTTCACCGAGTTCTTCTGTGGATTTTCTGGAAACAAAACTGTACGTAACAAAATCCTTTCTAATATTTTACAGTTACTCAAAATTTCGAAAATGCTTGTAAAGGAAAATTCAGAATGAGAAGTCGAGGTGTTTCAATTAAATTAATTTTCTTTGGTAAATATTTTAAATTTGAATACAACTGATGTTATATATATATATATATATATATATATATATATATATATTGTTATGGATTCAAAGAGTTTAATTTAGGGTAAGCAATGCAATTTCAACCACCCTGTATAGAGAAACGAACTAATTAATTACGCGCAAAATTTATTTAATTTATTTAATTTAAATGGACAAGTATTGACGTATTTTTATAATTAATGATTGAAAGGTACATAAAGAAAACCAGTTTCAAAAACAAATAGAAACACATAATTAATTTAATTTATTTTAATTCGAGATGTAAAAGCTTTAGAAAACACACCAGGGTATAGAAAATCAATCATCTCAAGGCAAATGGTTTCTTGGTAACAAACAGACGTCAGTTGTATCGGATACGATAAAATATCGACTCCAAGAATTGTTGTTTTAAATGGTCTATAATTAAGAACACCTGCATGTCTAAAAGGTTACATTCTTCGAAATTATCAGCATAATAAAGCGGACTTCATAGAAAATAGTTTTCAACCGTCAGTTCATTCGAATAACAAACTAACAAAGTTCTTAAAGAGCAGGGGAATTGCACGATCGGTAATGTGCTACAGATAGAGACGGATATAAAAGCATTGGTATTCAAAACGCACGTACTAATCCACGTGGGGTGCTGAGAAGCTGTCAGCAATATTGATTTTCTACAACTCAAGTGGGGTTTGGAACGCGACATCAAATATGCATTTAATTGTTCAGCTTACAGAAAATTTCATATCATGTTCATTTAAATTAAATTTTAATTTAGATAAGTTTTAGATATAAAGTTGTTTCGATTTTAATGTCTCAGATAACAAATTGACAAACAAGGATCCTGATGTCAAACAGATCGAATTGTAGTACTTATTTACCAGTAGAGCGCATTTTTAAATTTGTATATAACATACAACCAAGTGTTACCATAGAAGACCCTAAACACTTTCAAATATATATTCCAATAAAACATAAAAATATAGCGATGTTTCTGCTTCAATTAAACATTCCAGTTTTAAATAAAAAGAAATAAATATTTCAACCACTGTTTACATTCCTACTCTCAATGGACTTCTATTACTCCCTTCTCCAATCTGCAGTGCACTCTTTTTCTTTGAACGCTTCCTTCTTCTCTTGCAACTTTTCGCCCTGCCAATGCTATGATATTATGTCTATATATCCACCCGAAACCAGTATGATTACGTGTCCTGGCAAACACAAAGTCGTGATGGCATTCGTTTGTCTTCAAATAAGCGGAGCAAAAGAATATGCAAACCTATATCAGTGGCAGGGTTAACCAATATAGTGGTTTTATCTTGCGTACGCGGAATATCAAACGCTTAGAATGCTACCACTCACATGACTTTATTCCATACTAAAGATTCTAAGTGAGGTCCTGATGAGATGTCCAATTTATGTGTAATACGTTGCGGCGTTGTATACACTGGGGAAGAACGGCAGCCGATGTACTCCAGCATAGACAAACATAAATAATACACGTGGAATAAAACAGTCTTTTGACGTTATTTGAACATCAACTTAAATCTGGCGGTACTATACACTTGTAAAAAACAAGTAATTATTTCAATTCATTTTCTACAATAAAAAAATTCTGTTTACAGTCTCAATGGAAGTTGACTCTAGGCACACATTTATTTACACATATGCACCAATTGCAACCAATAAGCATGAATCGGGATACTTATGCAAAGTGTACAGATTTCTACTTAAACTCAAATTTACCCTTCTTAACCATTTTACTTCCAGTAGGTGCTCCTATAAGGTTGCTTTTCTAACTCCTTTACTACGAAGAAAGTAACATCTGACATATCTTAATTAATCATCCAGAGATACGTACATAAGCAACAATGACTCCATCTAAGCATACAGTACTGTCGTTCCAGAACTTAGTGCTGTACCCATTTGCAGTTATACGTAAAAACCAGTTTGCACTCAAACATGTGTATCAAGGAGTTCGCTAATTACTTGATTTTATCTGTATGGTGTAACATTGGCGAACCAACGTAGCAAGAAGCAATGCTAATAAATATCATGCAAACATAGAAACTCTCAGGTTAGTAATTCTGCTGAAAGTAGAACTTACGTCGACAAATTTCACGAACTGCTACGTCATATGCATACAACTTGTTAGAGAGGGTGCTTCCACTTTGGGCGGGGTGTGGGATTGATACCAGATATCCCGAGAACTGTACCAGGAAATTTTCGCATTTTGCGATGTGATGCGTAAGATTTTCGGAACCTTTCCGTAGGGGTTTCCGCTTTTTATGCACAGTATTAGTTCGAGGTTAAAAATGACATCAAAATCGAAATATATGCCTTGGTGTTTTAAAAATTTTTGAAATTTCTCGGAAGGAATGCTCCATATTCTCGCGTGCGCTAAGAGTTTCTCGAAGATTAAGATTAACACAGAATACATAATTTAAAGCTTCGACTTTTGGGAAATGATACATGGCATCTCGGCGTGGAGGTTTATAATTCTTATGTTTTTGTGATGTATTGATCCTAGGATTAAAAATTTTGCCAGGAATAAAATTACAACAAAACATACCGAGCATTCGACACACAATATTTTTGAATAGACATAAGTCTAAAAAAGGTGAAAGACGCCAGGAGGATCACGAAAACACACCAATTTCCGTTATGTATTATTACTCATTTTTTGTAAAGTGTCCCATAGACCATCACACGCGCAAGAAAAAGTTCACCTTAATTAGTCATGCGTTCTAAAAGCTAAACCTAAAAATTCACTTTAATGGTGAATAACACACTGAATACTTTAAGATTTTATTTTTAACACTTGACTCCACTTCAGTCACACACCAATTATACACACACAAAAGCAGACAAAGATATTCCACATGCTATGTAATTGCAATGCGTCATTGATATTGTTAACTGAAAGTGGTTTTTCACAAGGCAGTTTTGTTGTATTTGCCGATACTCTAATCAAATTCGGATTAAGGATAGTACGTGTTTGAGATATTCATACCTTATATCACGCTTTCGTATTTTCTTCCAACTATTTTTAACAAAACGACGCATGAAGCTACATATCATCTTATGTTCACACCACTCTAAGATATAACCATGCCGTTTACCTATCGCATATTGGGTTTTGACACTCACTCCAGGAATTGGACAGTTTACCAAGTTTATATTATATTTAGAAAAAATTTTTCCTGCTCTTTTTGAAAGCACTTTCACATTCCCAAACTGCTTTAATTACAATAAAAGCGGAAACATAGTTTGGCTGACATCCATTGCTTCAATAAATGCCCGCACTTTTATGTTATATTGGCGGGAGGCGTATTCCAGTTAAAATAATTATTGCTTTCCGCTTTTAATTAATTGAATTTTGTGAGCATCAGTCCTTTTAGTAATAAATTTTACTTTGTTGTGCTATCGCTAGAACGTGCACCAGCTTGAGTAGTAATTGGAAACTTATTTTATTGTTGAATTCAAGCTGTGTTAGCTCAAACAAACACATTTAATGATTGGTTTATCTAGAATTCCATCTCAAGTTTTCCGCCTTGGTCATGTCTCCACTTTCTAACATAGATGTAAATGCAAATAGGGGTCAGGGTGGACGTTCTGTTGCTACAACGCTAACCCATTGAGTTGAGAGTAGTGATGCGGCTAGTTCCTAACCAGCATCCGCATTTGAAACAAAACACGCCCTTACTTTGACTATCAGTTACCTTGGACCACCAAAGCTTGGTTTTAATTCATGCACTATATTAAACTCTGTCCTTTGCCGCAGGATGCTGTGTATGTACCTGCCTAATTATTTAATCATCGTGTTAACACAGAAGTTTCTGAAACCTCGTTCACCTTTCACTGTATGCAATACATTTTATAGCACACAATTTGAATATACAGGTACTGAATAGTCGAATAGTATGTGCCCCTTTAAAAATTAACAGCTGAAGCGTATATTAGCTGTAAATATTTGTAAGACATTTTTATACAGTGTGATACACTAGCTACTGCAATCAGGGTAAATCCTAATTCGCAACGATTAGTCATAAAAGGCAAACTTTTTTCAATAATGCTCCATATGAGCTGTTCTAAGAATTAGCATGATAGTTCATAAAATGTAGTTGATTTTAGTGCTTGACAAATGAAGTTTTTGTTATGAGTTGAAACATTTGCTATTACTTTAATTTACATGACTAATAAAGAGTTAAATATTTTGGTAGTGTAGTGAATCTTCCAAAGGCATGGTTGTTTATAAACTGACTTTGAAATTATTTATATGACTAGAGTAACTTTAAAATGATTATTTCTATTGCTCTATAAACAAGTGAAACTTATCTCAAAGCTTGCTTCAATTGGTATTTTAAACAGTATTTCAAATCTTGGTTCAAATTTAAATACAACTGATTTCTGTTCATATCTTGGTCAATTTTTAAGCAACTTAAGTTAAAGTCTATTATAATAAATTCTACAGAGATTAAATTCGCTGCAAATTAGTTTTTGACTTAGGCTTGATGCAGGATTTATATAACCTATTCAAAAGCACTAAGAAACTGTTTGGTTCTGGAATTAAATGTAGGCGCCTTGAGTTTAAAGGTCAGATCAGCTTTTAAGGTCTGTATTTCCTGTAATAGAGTTTATGAAAATATTTAAATGAGTATGTTGTATGCAGTAATTTCATTGTGAAACGTAGCCTTACAGCTTAATTAGTTCAAAAATATACCCAGGAAATCATTTATAATCCAGGGTCATTTACTCATATATTTAATAGAGGGTATAGTTTTAAAAACTTAGCACGCTATTAAAAGTAATCTGACACTGGAAACTCTATGTAAAATTATTCTCAGTGTATTGAAACTTGGTTACTTTTTCGTAGTTTTATGTAATTTATATTACACTAACTTCTTTATCCTATTATTATACATAATTTTTTGACTAAAAAACTTTAATAAGGGTTATTATACTAATCAGTTCGAGCAAGAGAGCCTTTTTATGTTCTACCAGCTAAAATAGTCGATGAACGGAACTATAATTTTAGATTTGAAATTACAGCGTTTAGTGTATAGGAAGTTCACTCCCATATTACAGCAGAAATCTAGACGATCCAACAAAAGAGGTTCGATTCCCATTAAAGTGATTTGATTTTAGCACACAAGGTAAAATTAGTGACTCAATTGCAGAGCACAATTTGACGTTTAGACTTGATTTTATTTTGCAAACGGGCATAAATCAGTTAGTGTGGGTTTAAAATTTTCTGTCTTGCAAATTTTTTGTCAAACTTTTGATATAACCGAAAGAGAAAAAATAGAAGCAGGACCAAACCATATGGGACCTGATAAACTTGCTAATACATATAAACAAAGGTCTAAAAGAATTCAGTCAGGAATTAGAACGATCGGGAAAACATAGTCAGGAATCAAAACCAAAACAGGAATTAAAGCACGAATTAAAATTAGATCAGGAAACGTCTGAATTAGAACAAACGAATGATAGGCAAGATAATTTTACATTTTTCACGAGACAGGAAGTTTAGGAAATGCTTGACTCGAATGTGACAGAAGTAGGAGTAGAAATAAATGAGAAGTTGGATGATGTGGATATACCATAAAGAATTTACACAAAACTTCAGAGGAAACTAAACTAAATACAAGGGTGGAACATAGTGAAGGCTATAGGAAATAGTTAACTCAAATATGAAGGAGGAAAAAGAAAACTTTAGAAAAAAGTGAGTAAAACAGGATGGAGGAATTTTGTAACGTAAAACAAAGTATAACAGTATTAAATTATAAAGTTACGAAAGTAAACATAGACAATTTAAAGAGAAAGCTGGAGAAACTATAAAAAACAGCGTTAGTCATAACAGTAAGGTTATTTTTCTAGAACAATTTTCTAAATTTCCTGGAGTGGAACAAATCAATCCAAAAATATTTAAGAATAATTTAGAAATTATCGAAGTTATAGCGAAAGCTAATAAATAATTCTTATCAATTTTATCGGTTTTCAACGTTCCTGCTGCTTCTTAGAATAAATGTTTAATTGATTAATTAGGTATTTACGTTGTTCTAGGTACAGATGGCACATTTCCTATATTCCTAAATTCCAGAACATGTTTTACTTGAAATATTTTTATGATGTACACAGGGTAATTAATTTAAGGTTTGCTTGCTTTATCAACGATTTTTGCACATGCAGAAAAACCCGCTTTTTCAAAATTTTAATAAAGGATTGGTTCTCACGCCAAAACGTGTTTCAATATAATATTAAGATTAAAGCGTTATTTTATTAACATGGTTACGCTAAATTATGCAACGGGAAATGTAATTTTTTATGATAATTAATAAGTTAAAATAAACGGTTTTGTACTTACGCTTGAAAATGATCGATTTGCATTCGCATTTAATGCGTTTTAAGGTATCTTAAAAATAATTATTTTTACATATACGATATAAATTATTTCTATGTATTAACAATACGCTTATATCATACAGGGTGTTTATTTATACACACGGAAATGCATTTTTGTTTAGCAAAAAGTAAGCCTGTATTATACAGGGTATAACCATGAATGTTCTGAAATTTCTATTTGTTCCGGATTCTTTTATATCTTGGTGGGATTTATTTGTAGGATTTAAGTTTCAATTACGTCTCGTAACCCCATATCACGTCAGTATATTATATTAATTGCTCCGAAGTGAAGCTGGATTGAAGCCCCACGCTTGGGCTCCATAAATTACTGCAAAGTTTGCTGGATTAAGCCCTAAAATTAATTCGAACCCCACAAATTGGGTGTCATAAAAACTGCTGCACACTTCTTGATGAAGACCTGGTGTCACCTTCAAAGTCAAGCAATTAAACTTATTTTATTACCAATTTATATAATACACATGCACCCATCAAAAGAGTCCGTGTTGTAACGTATTTTTTTTACGTAGTTACACTTCGCTTATTAATCTAAAATAATACAGCAATAATATAAAATATAATTTGTAAATTCCGTACCATAAAAATAATTCATAAAATTTATAATAGCATATAAACTCCTTTCCTCTTGAGGTCTAAGTTTTGTTAATAAGCTTCGTCGAGTTGTCATTTCGTGTCACTTTTCTATCGGCGTCTGAACAGGTAAGCTGTTATCAGCGGCATAGAAACGTCAAAATGGTGGTATGCAGGCACGTGGCGTGTAATACGGTCAGAACGAAAGATAGAACTGATTGAATCTTCGTGTCTGAAGGTAGTTCCTAGCGGCTTTAGCGTGATGGTTTTTATTTTTGTGATCCACCTAGAGCAGCTCAGTTAATTCCTGCAGGACATAGGAGATAGAAGCTCCCCCTCATCATTAATACAGTTGGTATAATTAAGTAAATAAATTTTATTAATTTTTTCCTCTTAGTGGAATACCACGGAATGCAATATCACGGAATATAATATCACAGAAGTAGATAATATGTTGGATATAATTAATATAATGTAATTAATTTCAAGAAAATTTAGTTTGGGATTTGGAATACTAAATTTTATAAGAAGTAATTAAGGATTTCCAGCGATAAATTTGTCTGTATTCATATGTTACATATTTGTGCATCGCAGAACGCTGATGTTAATGGAATTTCCCACAGCTGAGGTCATAGTTCGATTTCTTTTGGTAGTACTGTACATCCACACGTGAGTAATAAGTAGAATTTAATTACTTTTATAATTATTTAATCGTAATACGAAAATATAAGGTTGAAACTTTACCTAAACTAAAGTAACTTAAAAATTGTTTAGTGAAAGAAAGAATTCCGTAATAAATTTATAACCTTGCATAAATTTTAAAGATGGCTATGCTGTTTGCTTATTATTATTATCTCACAAACAGATCACGTTAACTAAACTGAAAAGTTGTTAGTGGCATATGATGTCAAAAAATATATTCAGCTGTCCAAATTTAAATATCAAATATTATTTGACGCTAATCTAAAAATACATTTAATAATTTTGAGGTCATGTACTTTGATTTTTAATCAACGTGATGAATTCTTTTTATACATATTAAGTAAAACTAACGCTATGTTGAAATATGCTATTTTATCGGAACTTAAGTAATTAAATTTGAATGTAAGGTCAACGTAGTACTACTGTGGCTAAAGATTAAAATGTGTAATATGAATTATTTAGAGAGCTCAAACTTTTTAGAAAATTTATTATGAAATATTCAATTTAGAAATTATTATGTTTTTTTTTAATACAAAACCTTATTATATTTCTGTTCTATAAAATTAATAGTAGAAAAAGATTATATTGAAACAAATCAAGGAATTTATCCAAATAGAATCCATTTTTGCATGACTCTTTTATTATTCAAAATACAAGTAAAACTTATAGGTCATTCATGATCAGAATTTGTGTGTAATGATAACAAATTCCCTGGGTGTATATTTTTGGAACTTAATTCTATTATATTATTTTTGGTAAATATTTTTAAGGACACAAACGGTGTCCATGTTGTGCATTTGTTTGTTCACAGGTTCAGTCGAGACATCTGTATGACATCTGGTAATTGAGATTTTGGTAAGTGTTTTAAAAAAAGTGAAATTCAGGTTTTATGGCTATATTAGTGGTGTTGATATAAGGTTTCCGCATTCCCCTAATATAAGCACAGATAATTTTTGTAGGTTGTTGTTTTGAAAAATACGGTGGCGCTCATTTTTTTATATTTTTGGTCGTTTGACAACCCATGACCGAAGCTCATGATCTACCCAGAGCTAACACTCTACTAGCCGTTTATGTCTAAAGAGTTTTTCTTTTCCTCAAGCCGTTTTCCATCCAACTTTACCTTGGGCTTTCATTGTTAATAAGAAATTCTCGACCTTGTGATATCAGGTAAGGGTTTAGGAAATATAAAGGTGCAATTTATTATCTGATATTTGCGAAGGGAAAAATATTTTTTGTTTACAGCGTAAGAAAACCTAAAGCCCCATGGATGACTGAGGAAATTCAAACAATTAGGCGAATAAAAGGTGCAGCAGGACTTGATTATATGCGCATACATACTGAAGATAACTGTAGCCGGAACAGATTTTTTCGTAATAAAACCAAACAGTTAATTAGAAATTCAAAACTACATTATTTGTGTTCATTATCAAACATAAACTCTGCTAAAACTTGGAAAAAACTTCATTCACTTGCTATCGGCAAAGTGCCGACTACCGATCACTCAAATTTATGTTTGGATGCCCTAAACACTTTCTTCGTATCAATTAATTCTGCCTACCAATCCCAAATTGATGACTATATACATATACTTATTAATTCAAGGTGTCATCTCATACATAAGGTTCAGCATTTTTCCTTTAATATGATTACTGTAAATGATGTGCCGAAATTAGTAAAACGCATTAAACCTTCTGCCACGGGTGTGGATGAAATGTCTAAAGCAATGCTGCGTCGTGTTCTCCCTTTTGTGTTAGATGTGCTTGTCTTAATTATTAACAATTCCTTTGCAACAAATGTTTTTCCGGAGTGCTGGAAATATGCCATGGTTCGGCCTCTTCCAAAAGTTATTAACCCTATACTTATGTCCGATTACCGCTCCATCTGCATACTGCCAGCACTCTCAAAATCTCTTGAATATATTGCTTTAGATTAGTTGTCAGACTATCTCCTTCGTCATGATCTCTTTGACCACTTGCAGTCTGGTTTTCGCAGAAATCACAGTACCACAACCGCACTTATTTATGTAGTGCATAATTTGTTTGAGATATGGACCGTACGCTATTTACTTGTATGGTTTACTGATTTTAGCTCGGCCTCTGCTAATGTCAATTTTGACATTTTACTTGCTTAGTTAAAGATATATAATAAATTTTCTGATAATACTTTGCTGTGTTAGGTCTTATCTCTGTTCACGTCGCCAATGTGTTATTGGTGAAGAGGGTGACCGATCCTGCCGTTGGGAATATTTAAATGCTGGTGTTCCCCAAGGCAGTGTATTGGGACTGATCTTATTCTTGCTGTACATTTAAGATTTTCCTAAAATTTTAACATACTGCAAGTACCACTGTTACACAGATGGCATTCATATTCATTTGCATTGTTCACCCAATAAGATTGTGCATGCACTAGATAAAATTAATTTAGAACTGTTCAATATTAAATCATGGGGGGAACAAAAATCAGTTAACGTTAAAACCAACTAAATCGCAACCATTTTGGTTGGCACATCAAAATTATTGCATTCCATTAATCATGCTTCTTTGCCACTGATACTTTTTGACACAGAAATCAAAATTACCACAACTGTTAAAAAACCTAGGTGTTGTTTTCGATTCAAACTTAAAATGGAGGGACAATACGGCGCAAATATGTAGAAAAGTTTTTAGTTCGCTTCACAATTTAAATATATTTAAGCGCTTTTTACCTTTTCGCTTAAAGGTTCAATTAGTTCAGTCTCTAATTATGCCCTTATTTGACTATGGAGACGTTTTATGTCATCATCTGCTTAGTATACTTAATAACCGTTTACAGAGGGCCCAAAACAGTTGCATTAGATTTATATTTGGCATTAAGCGTAGTGAACACGTGTCGCGTTACTAGAAAAGTTAGAGTGGCTAAAACTTGAGGATCGGCGGCAATTACATCAAGCCTTATTAATTTTTAAGCTACTAACCAGCTAATTTAAGAAGATGCGTAGAAGCAAAGCATTTACAAAGCTTCGTCGTCCATTTGGTGGAAAGAGCTAAGTTACTAAACGAACGTATCATTTAGAGATAACTAGCAACACAGTTAATAACTATTACGTAGAACAATGTTTTATTTACATTTATATTGTTTATTTCCTAAATACTATGAAATCTGATAAAGACCTAAAAGAGACTTAATTTTTAAATTGATTTAAAAAAGTCTAAATGAAGACGTATCGCTAGCGATACAGTTGGATAATTAACAGTTAGCTTCTTTCATCACCATACTATAACCAAAGTTAGATTATGTAATTTAAAAGATGAAAAGAGCTACCCTATTAATAAGTAGGCTTAGTTAATTATCATTTATAACTTTAAAAAATTCTATTTAAAGTCCTGTGTTATTATGTTTCACTAAATCTTCTCGAAATCATCACAGTTAGTATTACTTTCAGTAGTCTGGAGGTTTTGGTGGAAGTGATGATAATTGGATGGTATTTTAAAGCTTGTGCATAAAGATAGTTCCCTTTTATTTTTTCCATCAATCAGATGCCGAGATTGGTCCAGCTAGTAAATTTGACTTACAAAACTTTTCATACGAGTGCGTCTTCTAATGTACAATTTTTTGAATTCATTGTCACTCAACTAATTTTTATAAGAAACTGAAGAAGGTGAACATTTTCTAAACTGCAATCATACAACATTCAACCACCTCAGAACATTACCATCTACATTAATTTATTTTTTGCCTGTTATTAATTTTTGGCTATGCATTTTAAAATCTTGAAACTTTGTGTAATTTATTTCTCCTGCGATATAGGGGAGATTACTCAATTTTGTAGTTCTTGCAATTGTGCACCGCTTGTCGGTAGCAAATACATCTGTTCTTTTTCTCTATTTTCAATGGATGAATAGACGTGCTTGCATTCTATTACGGATTGTTCAAACTCCACAAATTTCTGATTTATTACTTTGAAATTATTTAGTAGGCATGCGGCTCTTATAAATCTAGCAGACAAAATCGGTCTTCCATTCTGCCCAAAAACAATGTCTGAATAAAATATCACATAAGACACTTCTGGAGGTAAGTCGGAAGTAATTTCCACATGCAGATAGCTACTACGAATGCTCATTTGGTTCCATCAGTTTCATGCCATGTGTAACTAAAGACACTACTATCGTCAAGGGTATGTACCGTAAAATTATAAGTGCTCAGTTTTCTTTTGTAATAATTGTTCAATTCCTAGTTGTGAAGTGAGCAGGATGTTTTGCAAGTCCATGATGTACGACCTAAAGTTTAAATTGCTACGAGCTTGTTCTTCATCTTCTTTTTTGTGTTCTCGGACTCCTTGTTTTCTTAAAATGTGTAATTCATAATCATGTTGACACTCCAATTTTTCATTTTCTGATTCATTTTTAAACTGATCTCATTAATCACATTGGTACTGTTTAGATCTATGAAAACCATAATTAAATTCGCTTGTGAAAATTTTTATATAAAGGAAGAACTAACAGGTGGCGCCTGGCGCTTTTCACAATATTTCAAATAATCTTGATACAGGCAATTTTCTGATAAGTTAGTTGGGAGGTGCATTTTTCTTGAAGAATTCCTACAATAGTGTGCTATTCAACCACAGGAGTTGTAAGTATAAAACTTCGTAAATCTTTTTATAATCTTCCGAAAATTTAATGGGAGCAGGATTTAAACTTCTATATTCTCTACAATTCCAGAACACAAAGTTTTTTTCTATTACAGTTTCAAGTTTCTTTCCAGAAATATCTACAGTGCCACAAAAAGTTTTTGCTAATTTGGTGTGTAGATGTCAAGGTGTATCCTAGGGTATGTTGCTCTCTTGAAAAAGTAATTGTTGGATTAACCGTTGCATATCGTCGTTTTGGTATCCTTTTTGAGACGCATTTGCTAATAAGGCTCCATCTAGATTTTTCATTTCTCTTGGCTGCGTGCTAAATTTCTCATTGCCGTTATGGTGACATTTACACAACACCACTTTAGCAGATTTTGCTATCACAGTATTTCTTTTTTGCGATAAATGTTCTTTGCCTGTAAGCATATGCTACTTTTGTTTCTTTCTTTTGCATGTCTCTGGTAAACGTTTTCTTTTTCTTGTTTGTTTTTATTTTATTATATTCATGTTCTTGGCCTTTCTAAAGTATTTCATTTCTTCTGCACCGTAATTTATATTGATGCTATTCTCGTTTATTTGAGGACCTGACTTTTCAGAAAAATCAGAAATTGGGATCTTCATCTGAGCATGTCTCATAAAAGTAAAATTCCTCGCCTGTATCAAATAAAGTAAAAAATAACAATTACACCAAGCCTTGTTAATTTTTAAGCTACTTCACGGACGTGGTTCACCATACCTTGCATCTAGACTGACATCTTTATCAAAAGAGCAGTACAATACCAGGAACGAAAACTGTTTAGTTATTCCATCTCATCGCACCGAAATGTAGCAGTCCTTCTTTCTTATCTTTGGTTCAATCCTATGGAACTCGATACCAACAAATATCAGAATGTTGTCGTCGTTCGTTAAGTTCCAGAAAGCGTATCGGAGTATCTACTCGCACACTATTAATATGATCAGTGGCTCGAACAAAAAAAGGGTCAAGTGTATCCGAATGTATGTGTGGGTGAGAATAGGTGTGTGTTAAGGTGTGTACTGTTGGATTTAGTTAATTTACTATTTTGTAATTTTTTATTTTTTGGTGTATAAAGGGGCGACCTTAGTTAAGTGTAAGAGTTGGCTCAATAGCCTAAGGTTCGGTAGGTTCGCTTCTATTGCATGTATAATAAAGACGTTTAAATAAATAAAAAATAATAAACAAGGGTTTGACAAGCGTATGAGGGTTTTGTAATACCTGAGACATTCATTTCAATTTCATTGTATAGTACCAACCGAGAAGGTTAAAATTAAATGACAAATATCTTTTTTATGTCTGTTTAGAAGGCCTGGGGTTATTGTTTACTTAAATCCGTGTTGTTTAGAGTTCTAATATCATTCTACTATAACTGCTTGATTTGTATAGTATAGTTGCAAAAGCGTTATACTTACTTGTCATGGGTATCTGAACGTACGATGCTAATCTTTGTTCACTTATTTTATGGGTATATAGGAGCATTATTCTATGTATACTGCAAGAAACTAAGTAACCCTTTCGAATTCTTATATTTGATATTTCAGAATACTAAAAGCTGATTGATTGATAAAAGATTGTGCTATGGGGAGGCTCTATAGACTAATGGTTATCTTATAATAGTTCACATAAATTTTGACAAAGAATTCAAAAATGTATAAATATACAGGGCGTTCCTTTTAAAGAATCGATGGTAATTGTCACTTCCACTATAACCGGATGTGCCAACGAACTAAACTATTTTAGTCATGTAGAGTACATTCGACAACCCCCTACTGCAAATTTTCAGATTCGTTCTAATATTAATCTTCCGCATACAGGTAATTTATCACTTAAAAAAACATCGTGCATACTATGCTAACTTTTTGTTTCCCGATGGTACTAATGAGTACAACATTTTTTTAATATTCGATAGTCGTGTATTTCAAACAATATTGTTGTCGAACCAACGGCACATTTATTGTTTCATGTCTAATCAGTAGTGATATCAATACTCGTGGTCAAATTTACCAATAGGAGGTTATGTTAGGAAATGCGCGCGCATTTAAAGATTGTATATACCTGCTTCAATTTCAAATTGGGTCAATATTATTTATTTGTAAGTAAAATGCTTAAAATGGTTTTGTCATTAGTCTTCGCCTTTATACGTGGGTGCCAAAAAATTTTTTGGTTAATGTATTAATGTAGGTGCAATTTTTCTTTAGTGCCACCAGTACCGTAGGTGTGTCAGTTGCTAATAAGATAACAGTGAAATAGCATAAAAACTCTAACTGAACATGGGCTAGAATAAATTGCATAACAAATTTTATTAGCTTTGCCGTTAATTAATGATACAAATACTGACATAGAATGCAACGATAATAATAACGAAATAGATAATTATTCATTTCTCTTAGCTAATTGATTAACGTATAAAGTAAGTGCCATAGATCACATTGCAAAAACTCACCAAAATTTAGCTGTTCAGTTAATAAAGCGAGTACAGTTGCTAATACAATTAGATGTAACTCTTCTACACTAACTTTTCTTACAAACGAAGGAAAAAGAAATAAATTTATCATTTTACAAAATCTAGTTCTGAGCCAGCCATCTAACTCTTCTACAAATGAAACAAGTACAAGACTTAGGCAAAAACTCAATCATCAGTCGTAGCTGTCATATATAGTTGTGTGGATGAAAGACCAATATAATCCTACGAAACCTATAAAGAATGACTATAAATTTTGGTGTTTGGATAATTTGAGTAAAGGAAAAATGGTGAACCCGAAAACGAGTTCGCACATTACGTATTAGGAGAGAGTGTAATATTCTCACTTACATCTCATTGTGAAAAATAAAATTGATTATTTTAGTCATTATTTTACAACAATATCATTACCAGAAAAACTTAGTTGTGTAAACATTTTGGCGTGTGGAACTTTGCGCTAACAGAAAATACTTACTAAATATGTATTTGATGACAAAGGAGTGAAAAGATTTTACTGCGATTATTCATATTCCAACACTGATAAAGGAGTTTTCAACCGGAAAGAGAATGTCATAGTACACATTACCAGCAATTTCCAAGGGATTACGCAAGTGGTAGTGCAGCGCACTCAAAAGGATGAAAGTAATAAGGATGCACCAACCCAATTGCAATAAAGGACAATAAAACCCATGTGAGACTTGTAGATTGTGCAGACCAACTGAGAACTGCATATGGAGTAAACGGACGATCAAAGAAGTGGTGGCATTGTATATTCCGTAGTATATAGGCATAGCTTTTGTCTATGCATATACCGTCGCCTGTAAACTGCTAGATAAAATGGCGACTTTAGCATTTAGACTAGATGTGGCAATAATACTTATCTCAACGAACGTCTTACAATCGAAAATAAAAAAGGCACTTGGCCCTCTTCCAACTATAGTACAATGATGTTAGATTAGGAAACAAGTAAACTCATTGGATCATTTACTCAGAAGACAAACAACTGTGCGCATACTCTAATGAATTATGAATTCAAGCATGACGTTACAGAAAATGCAGCATTTGAGACGAATATTTATGTTGCAATGAAAACAAAGCAATTTCTTAGATTTCATTGATGCAATTCTCTAATTTAAGATAAATTAGAATTACTCATTTCTTTATGTTGAAGAACAAACAAATACTAACTAACCTAACGGCTGTACTGACAAAATAACCCCAAGTATTACTTGGTGTTACTCAAAGGTCTAAATTTTAAAAAAATCAATTTTTAAAATTTTGAAAAATCTTTTGCACGTTCTGTAGTTACTTAATTAAGGTAATAGCTTCAATTAAAAATTTTAAGAAAAGCAATTTTTATTAGTCTTGAGCAACAAAGAGTTAAGTTACCTGACTTTATATCAGTGTTTTGTAAACCTATACGGGGTGAGTTGTGTAAAGTATTACAAGGGAATATCTTGAAAATGGTATAATAATTTTTGTGGAATTTTTATGAAATAATTGGGAGAATATTTAATTGTATTTTTGACATTTTCTCCCTACTCTATCTTGAGAGATGGTGGTAAATTTGGAGATTTAAGTGGAATGATGGAATTTTTTTTATAAAATTCTAATCTAGGTAGAAAGTAAGAACGTGTACTAGAGATATCGATTTGATCTTTCGTTTCCAGATAATGATTTTTTAAGTTCAAACAAAAAAAACTGATAATTAAATTTTAACTTGTTTATCGTCTGCTATGCTGGAGAAATTGTTCGAAATATCTCCCTTGAAGTTCAAAACACACTCTCACCCTTTTTCTAATGGATTCCGAAAATTCTGTAACATTTCATGTGTCAGTGATTAACAAGCAAAGCGGATTTTGTCTTTCATACCATTTAAAGTTGTACTTGCAATCACCATCACCTTTTCATTTATAAAACACCAAAAATATTTATATATATATATATATATATATATAGATACATTTATATATATATATATATATATATATATATATATATATATATATATATATATAACATATATATTCAATATTCAAACCTCTCGAATTTGGAACCAAGATTTGCTGTGATTCTCGCCCTGTTGAATCTCTTCTGATAATCGCCTCTTTACTCTTTCCGCCTCGGTTGCTCACCTAGTTAAAGCTTTCATCTTCATTCATAAAAAAAACAAACACATTCCTACCACAAATATCAACGTTAACTCTATTTACATCAATATTCATAATACATTAAAGTTTTAAAATTAAATTGTAGCATAAATTTCAGTATCATAAAATTTCAAGATTAAATTTGTGATCATTTTAATTTGCATCCAGAATTAAAGTCCTTGTAGGATGCCTACTAATTAAATTAACAATATTTGCAGACCTGAGTCTGAGTACAAAGGGAGCATCTCCCACCCCTTTACGTTAATCAAAGAGGTTAGTCTAATTGAGCTCAAAGACCCAAATTTTCATCATATCAAGAACATAAACTGCTAAATACTCCTTTCTACTTAAACAAGAAAATTTCACCTTAAAATTAAAAATTTGTTGTTTGTACAAATTCACTACTGTCCATTTTTTAGCAAACAAATTATAAAGTTATTCAACACACACCAAAACATCAAAAATCGAACAACAAAGCATAAGTTACCTGAGGTTAATGCACTCGTGGCTCCAATGCACATCGTCCTTTGTTAATCACACCATTCTAACTGGGTTATGTTTACGGCTACTGATTCTGAACGCTTTTAAAATTTTCTACACCACCATTCATCTAAAATTGTTTCAGGGCTTCTCAGGGGCTCATCTAAGTATATCAAAATCTTGTTTTGTGGATCCAATCACGATTACGAATAACATTTAATTATTAACACCCCCGAAAAATAGCAAAGAAATTTATACTTCTTTCACGCTATACCCCAAAACTGCCTACTTTTGTTTATTCATTTATCGTTACAACTTTGGATACTTGGTACAGTAATACTCGCAAATATAACTAGACTTTATTACCTTGTATTTTCTCTTCTAAGTGCACTAATGCATAATAACTTGTATCGTAGCACGTAAAGAGTAAACTGTTTAAAAGTATTCAATAATCACCAAAATATAAGAGCAAACTGTTTAAAGTATTGAACCAAAATCGAAAATCTAAGAGAGCGAAACTGTTTAAAGTCCGGGTTTATATAATAGCTCGCCTGTATGTCGGTTTTGTCCCGCGACGGCCAGTTTTCAGAATTTCGCATACTATGTTCCCTTTTCGACAGTCCGGCACAGCGATTCAAAAAATTTGCACACGCGCCAGTTGAAAATCTAAGAATTTTCACACGGCTCGCAAACACGTCCGAGAACATTTGTATACAAATCGTTACGTTTACACCTCTCATATCTGCAACTTATTTCAACCAATCATTTCCTCGTGACGTTGCTCAAATCACGCCTTTTATTATCTGTGTCTCTGCCTTGCGCATTTTATCTGTCTTTTTCTAACTTGCTCCTAGTGGTGCAAATCGATACTCTTTACTATCGGTTATTTCAGTCCACGTGTATTCTTATTTGAGTTAAATAACCCCGTATCTAGCCTTCCCGTTAATATAAGCTACGGTTTATCCGACCGTTTCCAATATACGCAGAATTTTCATGTTTATCCAAACAAATTAAACTGAAATTGACTTTTAAAAATACGCAGGTGTGTGCTCCTAATTAACGTTTTAATATAATTCTCAGAGCTTTTATTTCATGGTATTTTAACCTTGGATTTTCACAGGCTTTTATGCTTATTATATTATTAATAATGGTTCAATTAACTCCAACTAAAATAATAATGAATGGCATTGACTTCTACCCTTTAATTTTTAGCGAATACGCACTAAATATTAATTTATTATTTGTACACTTTGTTTAATACCCATTACTTAAAAATTGAATTAATTAATATAAATTTTGCACGTAATTTCTATTTGTTTCTTGGAACAATTAAATTAAATACACGTTGAGCATTGTAATTCTGCTTCTTTTATAGAAAGCGTCTTATAACGGTGATTAAAATTATTTGATGTCGTTAATTAATTTTCTACCCTGGTCTAGATTTGAGTAATATATATATTACTCATATTTAGACCAGGGTAGAAAATTAAATAATCAAATCAAATAATTTTAATTACCGTGTATAAGGAATTTCATTAAATAATACGCTTTATTAAAACCTTGAAGCATAAATAAACTCGGTCGTTTCAGTAAAAATAAGAAATTTAAATTATCTATAAGACGCTTTACATCAAAAGAAGCAGTATTGAAAAGCGCAGTGGATAATTTAATTATTCCTAAACAAATGGAAATTACGTGCAAAGTTTATATTAATTAACCCTATTTTAAGTAACGGGTAGTAAAACAAAGTGTACATATAATAATTAATATTTAAGGTGTATTCGCAAAAATGAAAGGATGGAAATCAATTTTAATTGGAGTTAATTAAACCGTTAATAACATATAATAAGCATAAAACTTAAAACCCAATAATAGTCAAATCGTAGGAAGGTTATTTAAAATGTTACGTTTGAAAACACCTGCGTGTTTTAAAAGGCAATTTCAAGTTAATTTGTTTGGATAAACATGTTGATTCTAAGGATATTGGAAACGATCAGATGCTTTAGCAGGAAATACAGAACACCTGTGTATTTTAAAAAACTCATTCTGCGTAAATTTGGCAAATAATTAATGTTTCAAAGAATCTTGGAGAAACCGGGACTTAGTATTTACGAGAATGTGCGATACGGGTTTATTAAACCCAGATAACAGTCCGCGTGGACTAAAATATAATCGATAATAAAGAATATAAATTTGCACCAATACGAACAGGTTAGAAAAGGAAAGAAAATGCGTCAAGCAAAGACACATATTGTAAAAGGGCGGGATTTAAGCAACGTCAAGGGGGGGTTTGGTTAAAAATAGGATGCAATATCAGAGGTAGAACAACAATTTCTGTATAAAAGTAATTAGTTTTCTCGGACAACTTTGCGGCCGTGTTGAAATTTTCTGAGATCTCAATGGGTGAGTACTAAATTCATAAAAATCGACGTGCAGGCTACAGACTGGGAACGTAGAATGAGGAATTCGTTGGAATTACCCGTTTTAGGAACAAAGCGACGTGTCGGCTATTCGCTATATATACAGGCGGGAATATGTGTTTCTCTCAGACTCTTAGACTTTCGACGATTCGATGCGTTAAAAGCTCGTGCATCCGCGACTTGATATTAAACAGTCATTTTAGTTTGATTAAATAATTTAAAGTGTGCTAGTATATTTTAGTGACTCAAAATAGTTGGTTATTTTACGTGCTAACATGAATGTACTTCAGTGCACTTAGATACAAGGTAATAAAAGTTTATTATCACGGTACCAATTAGTAAAATTTACAACGACAAATGTATACCCAAAAGTAGGCAGTTTTGGCGTATATTGGTAAAGGAAAAGATGAATTTCTTTGCTATTTTCGGGGTGTTAATATAAATGGTTCGTAAATGTGTCTGCATCCACTGAACCAGAGGCAGATATACACAGATGAGTTCCGGAAAAGCCAGAAACAACTTTTAAATTAATGGTGATGGAGAACATTTTTAAAGCGTTGAAAGGCTGTAAATAGAATCCGGTTGGAATGGTGTGATTTACAAAGGACGATTACACTGAAGCTACGAGGACAATAACCTTCAGGTAAATTTACTATTTTGTTTGACATTTTTTGTGTGTATTGAATGACTTTATAATTGATTTACTTTAAATGGACATTAGTGAATTTTTCTAACCATAAAATTTAATTTTAAGATGAAATTTGCTTGTTTAAGTAAAAAAGGGTATTTTGTTTTGATGTTCGGGAATAGGATGAAACTTTGGGTAGGTCTTTGAGCTCAATTAGACAAACCTGGTTAATTAACGTAAAGGGTGGTAGATGCTCCTTTATACTCAGACTCCGGTCTGCTTATCTTGTTATATTAATTAGTAGGCATCCAACAAGGACTTTAATTTTGGATGCACAGTAAAATGATAATAAAATTAATCCGGAAATTTTTTAAAACTGAATTTTATGTTCAAATTTAATTTGAAAATTTAATGTATTCTGAATATTGATGTAAATAGAGTTAACGTTGATGTTTGTGGTAGGAATGTGTTGTTTAATTTTGATTGAGAATGGAAGTTATCTAGAAGGCAGCCGAGGCGATTGAAGGAATCAACGGACCAGGTGATTTAAAAGGTTTCACAGCATTCTTGACGCCCAAACTGTGGGGCTCGAATTTTTTTTTTAAAGGGCCAGTACCTAGAGATTGAGAAGATTCACAGCATTCTTGGCGACCCAAAAGTGAGGCTCGAGTTCCAAATAAAATTTTGTTATTTTATTCCAGGAAACTGGCGATCTGAGAGAGAGAGTTTCTGTTTGTGGATAAATTTAAAGTATTTTAGAGTGTGTGAGTGATTAGAACGTATGCAGAGAAAGGTGGTTAAGGAGTCAAGGAGTGGAAATTGGAAGTGACGATAGTGCATTGTGTGGGAAAAATTCGAAAATGGAAGAAGCAGGGGCAGTAGAGATCAGTCGAGGACGGAATCAGGGGATCAAGGAAACGAGATGATATTGAGAATGTTAGAGAAATGAACGATGAATCTAATAGAGCTAGGAAGAATCCAACAGAAAATTAGAACAGCTAAGCGATGAATCGAACAGGAAGTTAGAAGAGATTAGTCAGAAAATAGATAAGACGAATCAAGAAGTTTAGAATTTAAAATAGTCTTACTGTAAAGATGGGGAAGTTGAAAATAGGGTAGATAAAATGAGCGTGACATTACAGGTCTTCGACAGGAAATGGGACATTTAAGGTCCGAAGTACGCATTTTCTGTGAAGAAGAAATAAACGTAAAATGACTGAAGTAACGGACTCATGTAGGGATCAGTTAGGCAGGGTAGAACGGAAGTTAGTAGTATTAAATACAACATTCAAATTTAACGGGGAAGGTCCCAGATTTTATACAGGTGGAGTATCATTGGACCAACACATGAAGTTTTATTATCAGGGTAAATCCACAAATTTTTATTAATAGTGTAAGAAATCTAGTGGGAAATTTATTTGACGAACAGACTAAACTGAATACGATAAAGGCTTTATTAAAGGACAACGCGGAAGCATGGTACAATTTAGTAGGACAGGACATAGACACGTATCAGGACTTTAAAACAAATTTTTAAAACACTACTGGAGTGACCACAGACAAGACCAGGTACGAGACGACTTAATTACAGGAAAATTTAAGGGAGAGTTTGCAGGATCTAGGAGCAATATGCCATCCGCAAGTACAGTGTGGCCAAACAACTGAATCCACCATTGACGGACAGACAGATAATCAAGTACCTATCACGACATTTTGAACTGGAAATTAGACAACACGTGGCCTTACAAAACATCACAGAACGGGAAACATTTTAGAGTATTTACAGAGATATGACGATGTATGTGTTGGACGGACAAGAGAGATACGAGAACGAAACGTTAACACAGTTAGGTTTGACAACAGGACACCGAATTATCCGAGACGGCCTGACTACAACAGAAATTTTCGACCGAATTGGGAACGACGAGGACAGGAATACAGGAGCAATAGTGCGACTAGGGGACCGACGCCAAGACCTAGTTACACGAGACAGAACAGTTTACCGGAAGTAAACAGGACTGTGACCAGCACGCCGAATAGAGATAGGGACACGGATATTAACACGAGGAGGACGTACGCACAGGTTGTAGAAGGACAACCAGGACCAAGCACGGAAAACAGGATGAGACAGGATTTTTAGAACGCGACAGACCACTAGATTTCTTGTAAATGTATACGAACATCCACGTGAATTTTTCAAAATTGAGGAGGAAGTAGAGCCAGAAACTGAGGAAAAATTATGTTTGCCAATTATTAATTTAGAAATTTTTGAAAATAATGTAGAAGTATTACTTGATACAGGGGCAGAGGCGAGTTTAATATCGGAGGAATTCGTCAGCAAAATTAGGGATAAGGTTTGTGATAGAATTATGCCTATAAAACGTAGCCATTTAGTAGCTCCAAATAAAAAGAAGTTTGCTGTAGTAAATAGTGTTGTGGTGCTTAGGATAGATATAGGAGGTTTAAGCTGTGAACAGGAGTTTGTAATTGTACCTGGACTGAAGTTTCAGAGCATTTTAGGTGTTGACTGTATGATGAAGTTAGGGTTTTGATAGATATGGAAAGGAAGGTAATAAGAATTAAGGATAGGGTAGTGCCATGGAAGGCAGTTATGAAGTCACAGAGGATGACACGGGGTTTAGTATTAATGTAATAGAGTTAGAGGATGATGAAGTTAAACAGATCAACACAATAAGATGTCCAGAGGAGGATAGTAGAGGTTCAAGCTTTATTACGAAAACATGCAGAATTAGTGGGGTAGAAGCAAGCACAGCGTTAGGCTATGAGCACAGATTGAAGTGGATAATTCAGAACCGTTCAACGCAAAGGTTTATCCAATTCCAGCAGCATATCGGGAGCAGGTAAAGGCAGAATTAAATAAAATGTTGGAAGATGGCATAATAGAGGTATCAAACACTCATTTCATAAATCCGTTGGTGGTAGTTAAGAAAAGGATGATAGCATTCGTTTATGTTTAGATGCACGAAAAATTAACCAACGGACCAAACCGCAATTCCATTGTCCACCATCCATGGACACACTTTTGACGAGATTAAGTGGCAAGTTTATTTTTAGTAAATTAGATTTAAGGAATTCATTCTGGCTGATTCCATTACACAAAGATTCTAGAAGGTACACAGGATTTTCCGTAGAGGAAAAATCTATAATTTTAAGGTAGTACCGTATGGTTTGTCAACGTCAAGTGCAGCATTAATTAAGGCAATGCAAGCAATTTTAGGAGCATATGAGCAATTCTGCATACACTATGTGGATGATATTTTAATTTTAGTGAAACTGAGGAACAACATTACTCTCATTTAGAACGGATATTATTAGAGCTTAAATTAGCAGGATTGAGGCTGAATATAGAAAATGTGAATTTTTTCAAAAACCGTTAAATTTCTGGGGTATGTGGTGAACACTCAAGGTTATGTATCGATAAAGAAAGATTGTCCGAACTTTTGACATATCCGAGACCTAATAACATTAGGAAATTAAGAGCTTTTTGGGGTCCTTAACTTTTATAAAAGTTTGTACCGAATTTGCTGAAAAAGCGGGTCCATTGTTTAAACTTCTGAAGAAGGAGTAAGATGGAGTTGGACGGAAAGTCAAGAGGCAGCATATTAACACTGTTGGAACAATTTCACGACCAACTAATTTTGAGGCATCCCAGATTTGATGTAGGTTTCGTACTGAGGACGGATGCATCGGATAGTGCGTTAGCAGCAGAGTTGTATCAAGTACAAGAGGGGAAGAGGTGCCCATATCTTTTGTTTCACGCACACTGAAGCCGCATGAAGTAAATTACACGATTAGTGAAAAGGAGATGGCTGCAGTGGTGTTTGGTGTTACGAAGTTAAAATTTTTTGATAGGAAGACATTTTGTAATCGAAACGGATCATTCGGCGTTGTGTGCGTTGATGAATACGAGATTTTCCAACAATCGAGTATATCGATGGGGTTGTTACTACAGGAGTTTGACTTTGAGATTAAATATATTAAGGGAAAAATAATTTTATAGCAGACGCGTTTAGTAGAAACAGGGACATGGATAACAAAAGACCGTGTGACATCATGATTGCCATGAACAGTCTACTACAAAATGATTCAGTATATGGAGAAGAGGAGATCTTGATGAACCAGAGGCAGAGTGAGGAGCTACAGATTGTTAGAACGAAGTTAGAAAACGAACCGGGATTTAAAATTTCCATATGAAAACGGCTTTTGTGTAAAAAATTCAAGAATTGAAGTGTATGTAGTGGATAGGGTACAAGCAAAATTAATTATCAAAGATCTGCACTTAAGATATGGTCACATAGGAATCCGAAAGACATGGTTAATTTTAGGAAACGTTTTTCAACTAAAGACTTAGGATTAGTAAAGTCAGTCATCAACACTTGTCACTTATGTACTTTAGGAAAGTACAAAAATAGTACGAGTCAGGATGTGGTACAAAGTATACACTACAAAATCCCTGGACTTAGTTGCTATTGATTATTTGAGCAATCTAGTCCGAAGTACAAAGGACACAAACATGTGCTGATTGTGACTGATGTGTTTTCGAAATTTACCAAATTATATCCCACTCGGGATTGTAACACAGTCGGAACAAACAAGAAATTGGAACAATTTTGTAGGAAGTAGGAACTTTTAAACGGGTATTAGCAGACAATGCTACTTATTTTAATAATCAAAGATTTAGAGATTATTGGGAGGCAAAACATTAAAGTGGTGTTTTGTAGCATAAGGCATCCTCAAGCGAATCCAGCTGAGCGATATATTCAAGAGACGGTTAAGTTTTTGCGTTTAGCTTCACATAGGAATCATCGTTTATGGGAGGACAATTTGTCCAAGGTTGAATCTTTTATCAATGAAACCCTAGTACCGTGACAGAAACCAGTCCCATCATGCTGATCAAGCAACAGTATCCCGATAGACCATGGCAAATTGTGCCTAGGGGGATGAATTCCAACAACTTTTGGTAGATGTGAGGAGAGGTTAAGGAAGAGAGCTGAAAAATATACAAGGAAGATGAACGCAAGAATTAGAAAGAGGGTAAAATTTAAAGTGGGAGACCAGGTAGTAGTAAAAAGCTTGAGAGTAGGGAAGAAGATAATGACATGTCAAACTACACTTGCCATATGAGGGACCTTTGAGATAGGTGAAGTAGTAGGGGCATATTTATTAAGGGAAGTAGGTACGGGAAATGAGAGGGGTTTCACGTCAACCTACTATTCCCTTATACCGGAGAACCAGCACCACAGGAGAATTAGGAATAGGATAGTTAGACGAAAGACTTTTTAAAAATAGGATAGGGATAGCATAGGTGTATATAAAGAGTAGAAGTAAGTGGTTATAGAAAATAAAGCTAGATATAGGAAATATGGGAGATAATTAGGAATAGGTTTAGGATGAGGATAAAGAGTAAATGTAGGAAGATAATAAGATAGGTTAAGTATAGATATTTTATATAAGATTAGTGGAGGTTAGGAATAGAGTAAGAGTAGGATAGGCATATAGGATTAGGTAGGGGAAGTAAAGTATAGTGAAGAGTAGTTAAAAGTTAGGAATAGGATAGGTATATAGGATGTATATAGGATTAGATGGATAAGTAGGATGAAGTTAGGGATAATTTCAGTTTATAGAATAGGTGAGAGTTAGGAATAGGATAGGGATATAGGATAGATGTAAATATTTTTTGCATTGGAGACAAAGTAGGTAAGTTAGATAGATAAGAAGAGAGATAGGCAAAATTTTGTAAAGATTTTTGGCAGTCTAAATTTTGATATTTGCATTCAAATAAGTGGGATTATTTGTATTCAAATAGGGGAAAATACTCATATTTAGACCAGGGTAGAAAATTAAATAATCAAATCAAATAATTTTAATTACCGTGTATAAGGAAATTCATTAAATAATACGCTTTATTAAAACCTTGAAGCATAAATAAACTCGGTCGTTTCAGTAAAATAAGAAATTTAAATTATCTATAAGACGCTTTACATCAAAAGAAGCAGTATTGAAAAGCGCAGTGGATAATTTAATTATTCCTAAACAAATGGAAATTACGTGCAAAGTTTATATTAATTAACCCTATTTTAAGTAACGGGTAGTAAAACAAAGTGTACATATAATAATTAATATTTAAGGTGTATTCGCTAAAAATGAAAAGGATGAAATCAATTTTAATTGAGTTAATTAAACCGTTAATAACATATAATAAGCATAAAACTTGGAAAACCCAATAATAGTCAAATCGTAGGAAGGTTATTTAAAATGTTACGTTTGAAAACACCTGCGTGTTTTTAAAAGGCAATTTCAAGTTAATTTGTTTGGATAAACATGTTGATTCTAAGGATATTGAAACGATCAGATGCTTTAGCAGGAAATACAGAACACCTGTGTATTTTAAAAACTCATTCTGCGTAAATTTGGCAAATAATTAATGTTTCAAAGAATCTTGGAGAAACCGGGACTTAGTATTTACGAGAATGTGCGATACGGGTTTATTAAACCCAGATAACAGTCCGCGTGGACTAAAATATAATCGATAATAAAGAATATAAATTTGCACCAATACGAACAGGTTAGAAAAGGAAAAGAAAATGCGTCAAGCAAAGACACATATTGTAAAGGGCGGGATTTAAGCAACGTCAAGGGGTGGCGATTGGTTAAAAATAGGATGCATATATCAGAGGTAGAACAACAATTTCTGTATAAAAGTAATTAGTTTTTCTCGGACAACTTTGCGAGCCGTGTTGAAATTTTCTGAGATCTCAATGGGGTGAGTACTAAATTCATAAAATCGACGTGCAGGCTACAGACTGGGAACGTAGAATGAGGAATTCGTTGAATTACCCGTTTTAGGAACAAAGCGACGTGTCGGCTATTCGCTATATATACAGGCGGAATATGTGTTTTCTCTTAGACTCTTAGACTTTCGACGATTCGATGCGTTAAAAGCTCGTGCATCCGCGACTTGATATTAAACAGTGCATTTTAGTTTGATTAAATAATTTAAAGTGTGCTAGTATATTTTAGTGACTCAAAATAGTTGGTTATTTTACGTGCTAACATGAATGTACTTCAGTGCACTTAGATACAAGGTAATAAAAGTTTATTATCACGGTACCAATTAGTAAAATTTACAACGACAAATGTATACCCAAAAGTAGGCAGTTTTGGCGTATATTGGTAATATTGGTAAAAGGAAGTATGAATTTCTTTGCTATTTTGCGGGGTGTTAATGACTAAATGGTTCGTAAATGTGTCTGCATCCACTGAACCAGAGGCAGATATACACAGATGAGTTCCGGAAAAGCCTAGAAACAACTTAAATTAATGGTGATGGAGAACATTTTAAAGCGTTGACAACTTGAAGCTGTAAATAGAATCCGGTTGGAATGGTGTGATTTACAAAAGGGACGATTACACTGAAGCTACGAGGACAATAACCTTCAGGTAAATTGTACTATTTTGTTTGACATTTTTGTGTGTATTGAATGACTTTATAATTGATTTACTTTAAATGGACATTAGTGGAATTTTTCTAACCATAAAAATTTAATTTTAAGATGAAATTTGCTTGTTTAAGTAAAAGGGGTATTTTGTTTTGATGTTCGGGAATAGGATGAAACTTTGGGTAGGTCTTTGAGCTCAATTAGACAAACCTGGTTAATTAACGTAAAGGGTGGTAGATGCTCCTTTATACTCAGACTCCGGTCTGCTTATCTTGTTATATTAATTAGTAGGCATCCAACAAGGACTTTAATTTTGGATGCACAGTAAAATGATAATAAAATTAATCCGGAAATTCTTTTTAAAACTGAATTTTATGTTCAAATTTAATTTGAAAATTTAATGTATTCTGAATATTGATGTAAATAGAGTTAACGTTGATGTTTGTGGTAGGACTGTGTTGTTTAATTTTTATGATTGAGAATGGAAGTTATCTAGAAGAGCAGCCGAGGCGATTAACAGAAGGAATCAACGGACCAGGTGATTTAAAAGGTTTCACAGCAATATATATATATATATATATATATATATATATATATATATATAATCAAGTGGGGTCAAATTCAATATTACATTTATTAATCTAAAGATAACCCGCTCCCCTCAAAACATAGTAATGGGAGAAAAGTTAAAAATACATTTAAGCTGTCCCTGCGTCTTCCAATTCTATACTGTTGTCAAGATAACGTAACACTTTAAGACTCTCACCCCATATAATATAATTTAACATTGCGTGTCATAAAATGATACTGTACAAGCAAGTTATAATCTTCTAAAGTTAAAAAATGTTTTAAACTTATTATTTCTAGAAGCACGCTAAAACCTAACAATCCCCAAATATCCCGAAATCCTAAAAATACATTCCACTACAAAAATAAAGTTTCCCATTGATTCCGACTTATTCAGTTCCATAAAACTGATAAAAAGACAGAACCAAATTGACCATCCAATACCTAATCTGTACTTTCAAATACATCATTGGTATTTTCTGGACTTCCAACGCATTCAACCTATGTTGGTAGCCTAAAATCTTTAACCAGAGGCAAACACCGCACTTCCTATTCAACCAATTATTATCAATAAAATACTATCTCATCTCTCAGAAAGCTACCATATACACAATTCCACCATATAACCCAACGATGTCACCTAGATTCCACACTGTATCCTATCCTGTGGAACCTAACACTAAACCCAATACTAGACCTATATCTCAAAATTTCACTTACGCATC